>APFE030363330.1:13489-38217 GCA_000404065.3 Pinus taeda | reverse complement strand
CCTTTATTTAATACTACCACCCATTTGCAACTAACTGTGGTCCCATTTGCAACTAACTGGGTTAACCACTTACAAATATTAATATGGGCTTTATTGACTCTTGACTATGACGTGATCCCATGACATGAATAAGGGGGTTAGGGTGGGACCCTAACAAGTGCCGAAAAATTGCAGAGGTCTTCTCGCAAGATAGTTCGTTCAAAAGTTCTTGCTAGAGGAGGATATGATGGTCATTGTTTATAGAAATGTATTAAGTTAAGAGGGACCTAAACAAGTGAACGTTGGAGGGATTTTAGGAGCATAAAACATTATTAATTATTGATTATTCAATTACCAAAACAAATGATGATTTCCATGCCACATACCCATGGAATTTTAGCCCACTAACTGTGGTTATTAACTTCAAACACGAATAACTCTCAAACCGTGAAGAACTATGTGGTGTGCCATATAGCAGCAGAAACATCTCAATGTGTAGAACCCATCTAGAAGATCTCTGATTCAGAATAGGATTAGTTCTAAAGTCAAAATTCCTATGCAAGATCGAGGTATCCCTTGGTGTTGCTTGGGTTGACATCAATGACAACCATTTTTGAACAATCTTCCCCTTTGGCATTGATGGCAACATAAGTACTCCACCTGTGATCATGACACCTCTTACTACTAGCTTCTCTCCCCCTTTGTCATCAATGGCAAAGGGTAACTCCCCCTGACAAACTATCATCTTGCCAACCTATACACACCTCCACTCCCTGTTTCTACTTAGTTAGACAAGAGAAAGAGGGAGTGGAGGTGTGTAGAGGTCTGCAGGATGACAGTTTTTCAAGGGGAGTTGCCCTTTGTTGTTGATGACAAAGGGGTAGAGAAGGTAGTAGGAAGAGGTTTCATGATCGCATGGAGATGACTACTTGTGTTGCCATCAATGACAACTACTAATAAAAAATAAAAGGGTGCAACACTAGGACTTCTCAGGACGTCACCCATCCCAATAGTACTCTAGCCCAAGTACACCTAGTTGCAAAGTTTTGATGGGATCTAGTGCATTAATGCTAGTATCATCTCTGACATATGTTTTTGTAGGACAACAAAAGTATATTTTTTTGTATTTGTTTGGGTCTTGCTTGTTAATGCATGTGCATGAAGGATGACACTTTAAAACAACTTGAACACATACTAGAAGGACATGTAATGCTAAAGTACCATTAATTGAAGCAAGCACACTAGTACCTCAACAACTACAAAAGCATATGTCAGAGATGATACTCAAAATTCAAATGCAACACTAATCATGCATACCTTGCTATAGGCAAAATTACCCTTGACTATTGATGTGTGTCCTTACTATAGCGATCCTTGAATGCATACTTTTATTTACTTCGAGGAGCTCAAATATGATACTGAAAATCCAAATGCAAACACTAATTATATATACCTTGTTGGAGCAAACTTACCCTTGACTGTTGATGTGTGTGGTCCTTACTGTAGTGATCCTTCAATGCATACTTTTTCTTGCCTTCTAGGAGCTCGATATTGAATATATTTTATCTATATAATTTTGGATATCCAAGGTTTGCAATTTCATTATATGGTAGCTCTATGAGTCCTATTTCCAACACAACAAGTCTGATCGATATTGGATTATTCAAGAAAGAGTTATGCGCAATCTCCCGCGATGACCTAATTATAGACTCATTCAGTAGAGTGAACTTGTATGAAGTGCCACATGTGACTATTTCAACCTTCAGCCCTGAAAATGACAATAGATCCTAATTTTCTTGCTAGAATACGTCCTATTTATGTTTCTATTTATGAAATTTGAATCCAATGCACACAGAGAAAGTTATGGCAATGTTCATGAGGTCACCTATTTGACATGGAATTTGGGAGCCTGCCAAAACCTTAACTTCCTCCGATCATATTACCTACAATATAGCAGACCATGATCTAAAATTCGGTCATGATGTTCATGAAGATTTTGAATAAAATGTGTTTTAATTTTAACTTCTTAAGCTTCATAGAAAAATGTTATCGCAAAAATTGCACGATGACCTATTTGAAGCAGTGAAATCCTAGAGCCTAAAGCTCTAAACTTGCTTGAAAACAAACCTTCAAACTTGATCATAATTTTTTTCCCTAACCAGACCTCAATGAAAATTTAAACTGATTGCAACCAATCTTGTGTTAGAAGGTCATGAGGGTCGAAAAACTACAGAGGTATTCTCATAAAATAGTTCATTGAAAAGTGCTTACTAGAGGAGGATATGAGGGTAACTATTTCTAGAAATGTTTTGAGTTGAGAGGGTCCTCAAACAGTGAATGTTGGAGTGATTTTAGTAGTATAAAACATTAATAACTATTGACTATTCAATGACCACAACCAATAATGAGTGCCATACCACAACCCCATGGGGTTTTATCCTAGTAAATATTGTTACTATCTTCAAACATAAATAAATCTCAAACCATGAAGAACTACATGGCATGCCATATATCAAAGGAAACATCTCAATGATTAGAATCCAGCTAGAAGATCCTAGACTTAGAATAGGATGAGTTTTCAAGTCAAAATTTCCATGCAAGATCAGGGTAGCCCCTGGTGCTGCGCTTGGACTAACATAAATGACAACCATTGATCCAAAATCTCCCCCTTTGGCATTGATGGCAACACAAGTACTCCCCTTGCAATCACGACACCTCTTCTTACTACCTTCTCTCCCCCTTTGTCATCAAGGCAAAGAGTAACTCCCCCTGACAAACTATCATCCCATGGACTTGTACACACCTCCACTCCCCCTTTCCACTTACTTATGTAAGAGAAAGAGGGAGTGAAGGTGTGTACAGGTCTGTAGGATGACATTTCTTCAAGTGGATTTTCCCTTTGCCATTGATGAAAAAGTGGGAGAGAAGGAAATAGGAAGAGGTGTCATGATCACAGGGGGAGTACTTGTGTTGCCATCAATGAGAACCATTAATCAACAATAAATGGGTGCAACACTATGACTTCCTGGGAGGTCACCCATCCCAGTACTACTCTAGCCCAAGTGAACTTAACTGTCGAGTTCTGATGGGATCTGATGCATTAATTCTCGTCTAATCTCTTATATATTTTTTTTCAAGATATCATAAGTATATTGTTTTGTATTTCTTTGGGTCTTGCTTGTTAATGCATGTGCAAGAAGGATGACACTTTAGAACAACTCATATACATACTAGAAGGGCATGGAATGCCAAAGTACCATTACTTGGAGAAAGCACAATAATACCTCAACATCTACAAAAACATATGTCAGAGATGATACTCAAAATTCAAATGCACACGCTAATCATACATACCGTGCTGTAGAAGACTTACCCTTGACTGTGGATGTGTGGTCCTTACTATAGTGATTCTTGAATGCATAATTTTTATTACCTTCTAGGAGCTCAAAGATGATACTAAAAATTAAAATATAAATGCTAATCATAGATACCTTGTTGTAGCGGACTTATGCTTGATTGTTGATGTGTGGTCCTTATTGTAGTGATCCTTGAATGCATACCTTTTCCTCCCTTCTAGGATATTGATATTGAATTTGTTGTATATATGTAGTTTTAGAACTCCAAGGTCTAAAAGTTTGTCGTGTGGTAGCCCTCTTAGTCCTCTTTCTAACCTGATAGGTCTTATTGAGATTGGATTCTTCAAGAAAGAGTTATGCCAAATATCCTACGGTGACATTTTTATAGACTAGTTCAGTAGAGTGAACTTGTACGAAGAGCCATGTGTCACTATTTTGACCTTAGGCTCTAAAAATGATATCCAACAAACTAAAGTCTATTCTATTTCTTTCACTATTTACAAAATTTGAATCCAATGTTCAAAGAGAAAGTTAAAATGATTTACCCAAGGTCACCTGTTTGACATGGAATTCTGGAGTCTATGAAAATCCTAGCTTCATCATATCATATCTCTGAAAATATGGTGAACCAACATCTAAAATTCATTCACGAGGCTAATCATTATTTCAGCTCAAATGGGTTTTAATTTCAGCTTCTAAATATTCTTATGAAAAAGTTATGGCAAAAAGTCCACGATGACTTGTTTGAAGGAGCAAAATCCTAGAATCCAAAGCTCTATACTTGCTTTAAAAAATACCTTAAAATTTAATGATAATTTTGTGCCCCAACCATACTTCAATGAAACCTTAAAATCCCTACAATAGATCCTACATTTGAAGCTCATGAGGCATAAAAATTACATAGGTCTTCTGACAAGATATTTCGTTGAAATTTGCTTGTAGAGGAGGATATGAGGATCACTATTTATCGAAATGTATTGAGTTGAGAGGATCATCAACAAGTGAATGTTGGAGGGATTTTAGGACCATAAAATGTTATTAATTATTGAATATTCAATGAACATAATCAATGCTAAGTGCCATGGCATAATTCCAGAGGGTTTTAGCCCACTAACTAGGTTAACTAACTTCAAACATGCATAACTCTCAAATCGTGAAGAACTATGTGGCATGCCATGTTTAAAATAACAACAAGATATGCTATAAATAGAATTTCAGGTACCAGTGTTGGATATAACTATTAGAGCTCCAAATCTCACTCTTATGGTTTGTGATGCTGCACTCATGGCCTAGGGCAACACCTCCTTCCAAACCTGGTCCAAAATTTAAAAAACAGTGTTTTATCCCTTATACGCGACATTTCCCTGAGTTAAACATGTGTATACGCGGGTAGGCATATACCCAACCCGCGTATATGTATTAAAACACTTAAAAAAATATTAAACTCCTTAATTTCGGGTAGAGATCGCGGATTTTACCTACTGATCACCTGTTAGTGACCGTGGCCCAACTGTTCCCGACCAACTCCCAACTAAAAAACTACTTTGGGAGAGGTATAAAAAGACCTCAAAGGGAAGGCCTAAGGGAGGAGAGAAGAGAGAAAAAGGTTATTATACTAAGTTTTTTCCCCTGACTAGGTCTGAAGACCCTTGTTCCTTCTGCACTTCCCCCATTTGTATAGGAAACCCTTGTTTACTTGTGTGTTGATGTTCATCCACTACTTATGACATCATGGAGCGAGTCATGGAAAGAGTTTGCTAAAGGCTTGAGGTTGGACGGATCCAGAAGGAAGCTTTGCTTGGAGCCTGTGAAAGGTTACTCAGGTGAAATTATTCCATTTATGCATTTTATTTGTCTATAATAAAAGAAACACGTCTTGGTTCCTGATATAAATCCTCTTTATGTTTATGATATTCATGTTGAAATTCATATGTGAATAGTTGTTTAAAGTTCATAACTAACTACCTTTCTTTATAACATGAAGATGATTTCTTTATAGGTCTTTGTCCATATACTGTTGTGTTCTTTGGAATTGGTTGTTTTGCTGGACAAAGGAGCGAAAGGGACTTCAAGAAGGGTTTGGACCCTAAAGGACCTTCTCAAACGTAGGACCTAAGGTATGCCCCTCTTACTATAGAATTTGCTTATAATAGCATAATGGCTGTGTGAATGTGTGTTTCTCTTTATAGACAACTTTTAGTCTGCTAGGGTTTCAACCCAAAAGCCTTAGGGGAGCATTTCCCTCAATAGAATTGGTGACTCCGCTAGGGACAACACTCTTGTTGTTCCTAGTTTGGGTGTTTTTCAAGCCAATCAGGGCTCAGTTACCTGTTTTCTTGCTGTTGTTGTGTGGTTTGTTCTTGAATTCTAAGTTTTGCCAGTTTCTTCAGTTTGTTTTTTATTTTTCTTGAAATATTTTATATATGCTATTTTTCTTAGTTACAGAAGCATATATACGCATGTTTCCTGAAGTTAACCTGCGTATACGCAGGTTTCCTTAGGATCAGTTGTGTATACACGCAATCTGTACATAAGTACAGTCGTGTATATCTTACAATTTTCAAGATTTGTAAATATTTTTGCCTCTGAAGGTCTGTCTGGTGGTTTGATTCAGTCTGAAACAGTCATTTTCCAGCATCAGTTGTTTGTTTTACAGCAAGCATCTTGCTCCAAATTCTCTCTGATTGTAAGGGGTATTGGTCTTGTTTTTGTTGTTGCAAGCATCATCATTTTTGCTAAAGCACGCAAGATTTCTTGCTGGAATCTTGGCTGCTCTGATTCATCAGGGCAGAAAGATTGGTCTCAATCTTTGTGTTGAATCTTGCTTTTGGTGACTTTTTGTTTGCTTGACAAAACCGCTTTTTGTGACCATCCACTTCTTTGTTTCATGAAAGTTGTTGATTCATACTTTCTTGAAATTTGTCTTTTTAATATTTTTTGGTCTCTGTTGCCAAAGCTTTCATTGCTACATTTGATTGTTCAGAGCATCTCTAAACACATTTATGTTTGTTGAGTTTTCATCCATTGTGTGGTGTCAACTTGCAAAAGTGTTTGTTGCCTATTTTTCAATCACAAAGTTTCAGTCTTGTTGAGAGTATTTTTGAAAAGACTCTTTTGTTGTTGCTTTGAAGAAAACTTTTTGAAAAGCTTTGTTTTGCTTTCTTGAACTTGGTTTTCATTTGGTTTCCTTTTAGTGAATGAAAGTGCTTTATGTTTGTCTTGAAATTTGATTTTAGTGTTTAGACGAAATGAATGGTAGCATCTCATATTCCATCTAGACATTTTAAGTGCCAAAATAAAAATTGATAAGCAAGCAACTTTCATTTCTTGTTTTTAGAGTTGTTTTGAATCTTGCATCAGCATATATTTGTTGCATTAGGATAGATTTGCATATCTCTTTAGGCATACATAGATTTGTTAACTTTCGTGAGTGTGAAGTGTGAATTAACGAAAAGAAAAGAAAATTTTGTTTTATTAGAAGTTCCTTTGAACCCTGTAGAAATTGCTCTTCATCAAAAAACAAAAACAAGTGCATGTGCATATAGTTAGGTTTTTATTAATTTCTTTTGTGTCAAAAACACCACTAGTTTCACTTCCGTTATCCCGTGACTTAAAGAACAACCTTTTTTAAAATCAAGCGCTAACTAAAATTCACTAAAAATTTTTCTTTTAAGTTACATACACCAACAAGTTTTAGGATTTTAGGGCCTTGGATTAGGCGAGTGGAGAGTTAACTCTCCAAGGCCATTTAAATGTCAAATGTAGGAGTCTGAATAACGAGTGAAAATCCAATAGCATTAGGAAGACCAGGAAAGCTCTAGATCTGGGAGTTAAGCACGAGGGTCTGTGAAGACAGAAAAGAGAGATACCCCCTCTCCTACTTGTCTGAACTTACCTCACGACTGTTCCGCCTAGCTTCTGTGACAAGTTGGTATCCATAGTTGCTACTCCTAGGGATCTACACAGGTGGCTGCGGAGGGGAATCCCATGGCACCTGAGGTCGACATTGCATTACTCTTGACAATACTACTGGAGGACACCCTTGTGAAGCTTGGGGGCTTACACCGATGCAGGATGTTTTTAGGAGGTCAGCGTAACTTCCTCTGTTACCTTTGCTGATAGGACTGGGCTCTCATCATCCCAGACTATCTTCGGAAGGCCCCGTAATTCACTTTCTCATATTTTGGTGTCCGGTCCTAATCACCCAGAGCAGAAATACTTGGAAGTTGTTTGACTAGCTGTTATCTTTAGGGACTTTATAGTGTTTGCTCTGTGCTCTTAGTCGGCCTAGCTTTCAATTTTTTGAGTCCTTAGTTAGATCTTAACAAGAAATTCAAAGTGGCTGACCGATCACCTAGACGGTCTCGAAGACTTCGTGGTCTTTCACCACCAAGTTTAGAGCCTTCTCCTAGAAGGCGCGGAGGTAATACTACTGGTGGGTTTTGACCCACGACAGTTGATGCATCGGGGATTGATCCTCCTCTCAGGGGCATTAGTATTCAAGTAAGGCCTAGTACTTCCACAGAACAAGAGAGGAACACTCCAGTTCTCTGTCGAGTTCATTTACAAGCGGAGAATAACATAGAGGTAGAAGAACTCTCAGAGTCGTTAGCGGCTCCGAATTCTCCCCTACCATCTAGTCATCCAGACGTATTACAATACGTTGGGACCCCGATGCATAGACTGTCAAGTCCAGGTTATGCTACGCGCTTACCATTGATGACCACTATTGGAAGCATGTCTTCTACAAGTGCTACAACTATGTAGACTCCAACATCAGTACAAGGGGGAGGAACGATTTCCATCTCCTCTGCTTGTTTGTTTGGGTCTTTTGCTAGCACATCTCTAGTTGGGTCTACTTCCATTCCGTCCACGAGTGGAAATTCCTAAACCAATTCTTTTGGTTCTAGATTCTTCCCATTTGGCACCCATTCACGGGGTGTTCCTTCAGTTCCATTTAGTGTCGCCATGTCCATGATGAGTGGATCAACTTCATTCCAGGGTTTCCTTTTGGAAGTGGTCATATACCACATTCCAACCTGACGATAGGATCCATGCCTTTTTCTTCTATAGGACAAAGTAGCAATCCTTTCCAAGGTTGGAAAGGATTGCTACTTTGTCCCTGAACTAAGCAGCAATCTGGGATACATTCCAATTTTAGTTAGTCCCTAAACTAAAATTGAGAATTAAAATTCGAATTTGATCTTAGCAGTTGTTTGAAAAATAATTAATCAATTCATATTGAGTTAATTAGTTGGACAAAATCAAACATGAAGTCTATGTGAAGACATGCAATAATTTTCCCTTTGATTGAGGAAGTTATCCCTTAATTAAGGAGATCAGGATGAGTTGTACTTTGAGTTGTAATTAGTTAGCTCAGTTAAATGAGTTATGTCCAGTTAGATTAGCTCCAATAGCTTGTGGAACTAATTGTGAGTTAAGTCAGTTAATGCATGCATGCATGTAACTACTACACTTCAGATAACTGAATATTCTCTCATAAATAACTCATGCATGCCAGTTCAATCAGAGACCTAGTTGAGATTAGAGGAATGGACAATGTACTATTAATTGGAGGAATTTTCCTATAAAGAAAACTCATCCATGCAAAAGGAATGATCTCCTTTAGGATTGCACAGTTATTTAAGAGGTCAGTGTTGTGTGTGAGGTGAGAATCATGCAGATTGCAGCTAGAGGACCCAGGAGAAACTATGCAAGGAAATAGGAGGCTTGGAGGACTAAGGGAAGGCATATGTTGTGCCTATTCAGTCTATGCGCAACATTGACGTATTGTATTGAGAGCTGGATAGCTTGTGAGCTAAAGCTTTGTATAATCCTGAGATATTTCCACTTGTATGATGATACAGATAGTGGTGTTTTCAGCTAAGGATTTCCCTAGAGTATTCTTTTGTGTTTCATGTGTATGATTTCTTCTTCATCTGTTATATGTGTTCTGTTTGATCTAGCTCAAAAACGAGTAAGCTTCTGCAAGTTTGTCTCTAGAAGTAGATGAAGTATTTTTATTTAGTATATTACATTATCAGGTGATCTACAGTGAAAATTTCTACATGGTATCGAAGCAAACGTGATCAAAGCGAAGAAGAGTATACAACGAAGGGAGAAGGGAGAAGTTTGAAGTTCCTAATTATAGAAGTTGAATTCTTATCACATCTCAAATTTCACCAATGGCGTTCAACGGTTTGAGACTTGAGTATGCCCTTGATGGTAGCTCGAATTATATAGCTACATGGAAGTGGTATTAGAGGACAATGGTTTAAAGGACTTCATTGATCAAGAAGTCCCCAAGCCAACAGCTACTAATGCCCAAGAGTTGGTGGAATGGAAGAAATGTGTAGCTAGAGCGAGGAGGATTCTTCTGGAGGGAGTTCGAGGCCACATAGTCTTGAGTCTCCATGGGAAGGAGACACCGTTTTCAATGTGGAAAACATTGAAGGATCTATATCAAAACAACAACGATCATAGGAAGCTAGTGCTGAAAGACAAGCTTCAGAAAATGAAGTGTGAAAAGGGCGACACGATCTCTACATATATGAACAAGCTCACCACCTGCACGGATGAGCTTGGAAGTGTAGGAATCCTGACAGACGATGATGACATGGTGATTCTTGATCTCCTTGGTCTTCCTAAGAGTTGGCATAGCTACCAAGACTTGGTAAATGGAAGAGAGAAACCGCCAAATTGGGAACGATTGTGGTCGAATCTGATGCAAGAGGAGATCAGGAGAAGCACTAGAGATGGTTCTTCATCCAAGGAGGATGAAGAAAATTGCACCTTAGTGAATAAGGCAAAGAAAGGGAAGGAGAAGGGTTCTCATCCCAAATTGAGTTCTTCCCATGGTGGGAAGAAGATTTACAAATCAAAAGTGCAATGCTTTCATTGTCATGAGGTGGGCCATTATGCAACAAATTTTCCATTGAAGAAATCCAAGATGGGATCCAAGGAAGGATCTGAAGATGAGGCATTTGCCTCTTAGTTTGAATTGGATTTTACCATCATTGCATGCATGGTTTCATTGATGATAGGTTGTGGTTGGTTTCTTGACAGTGGAGCCTCATTCCACCTTGGAGGATAAATACCTCAAGATACTCATAGCGATGGGCAATGATGAAAAGTATAGTGTTTTAGGTGTAGGAACGGTTTTTGCTCAGAGGGAGCATGGAGCTCGCATTACCTTGACATATGTGAAGTATGCGCGAGGACTGACGAAGAACTTGGTATCGATCGCGATGCTAGAGGACAAAGGCTATGATGTATCTTCAATAAGGGAAAGGTTTTCCTTAGACACATCACCACGAGATAGGTGAAGCAGATTGGTTCATAAGTCAAGAACCTATATGCTCTTGAGGTTCAAGATGCATGTAAAGCCTTGAGGAGCAAGGAAACTATTGGAGACTTGTTGGTTGAGAGAGAGAGTACATTACCTATCAACATGCAGTGCCATAAGAAGTCTCAGACAATTGTGGAGGAGCCACAATTTCTGAAGTATCTTCAAGATGTTGTGGAGTAGCCACAACTGGAGAAACTGAGAGGAGACTGAGTGGAGGCATCCACTCATGTAGAGACCTCTAGTAGGGGGAAATTTTGAGCGAAGTGGGTAGAGGGATCACATGCATCCATACCTCCAGGTGGGAGGTGGGGCAATGTAGAGTGATAATCCCAAGAAGGCTAAAATAGGGGTAGGATCCTTGAGGTACCCAGCCTCTTTGATTAGACCTTGCCACAGGAGCCCCGATGAGGAGTAACAAGACTAGCTGAGTGGGTAGAGACAGATATGAATGGAGCAATAGAGGAAGCTTCAACATTAGAGGATGTTTCTAGCCCAACAGGGAGGTCAGTTGGGAGATCAATTACTTATTTCTCAGTTACTGAGTTGCAGTGTAGAAGTGGGCAGCACGATGCAACATGATGAGATGGCATGCAATGCGGATGCAGTACTGGGAGACAAGACTAGCAGCAGGATGGATGTAGTAGGAGGAATCACTGTGATTGATGTAGTCAGAGATCAAAGTGACAGAGGCTAGATTAGTCAGATATTGAAGAGCATAGAGGTGTAGAGTTTTCAGTCGATAGAGGCAATAGCAGTAAGAGAATTTGATGACGGAGGCATCATTCTAATTCAGGTTGGATATTTTTTTTGTTTCTAGAGTTGCTGGAGCAACAACGCTAGGGAGAAGTGTTTCATGCAGAACATTCCAAACGTTTAGGGTCGGGTTCGAGTTGAATGCCTTTCTTGTTGAAAGGGAGTATTGAAAATAGCAACAAGAAATGCTAAAATAGAAATGCTATAAATAGTATTTAAGGTACCAATGTTGGATATAGCAACAAGGAATGATAAACTATAGAAGTGATAAAATATCATTGCTACAAATAACATTTTGGGATACATTGCAATTTTAGTTAGTCCCTGAACTAAAATTTAAAATTAAAATTCGAATTTGATCTTAGCAGTTGTTTGAAAAATAAATAATTAATTCATCTTGAGTTAATTAGTTGGAGAAAATCAAACATGAAGTCTATGTGAAGACATGCAGCAGCTTTCCATTTGATTGAGGAAGTTATCCCTTAACTAAGAAGATTAGGATGAGTTTTACTTTGAGTTGTAATTAGTTAGCCCAGTTAACTGAGTTAAGTCCAATTAGATTAGTTCCAATAGTTTGTGGAACTGATTGTGAGTTCAATTAGTTAATGCATGCATGCATGTAACTACTGCACTTTAGATAACTGAAAATTATCTCATAAATAACTCATGCATGTCAGTTTAGTCAGAGACCTAGTTGAGATTAGAGGAAGGGACAATGTACTATTAGTTGGAGGAATTTTCCTATAAAGGAAACTCATCCATGCGGAAGGAATGATCTCCTTCAGGATTGTGCAGTTATTTTAGAGGTGAGTGTTGTGTGTGAGGTGAGAATCACACATGTTGCAACTGGAGGGCCCAAGAGAAACTGCGCAAGGAAATAGGAGGCTTGAAGGACTGAGGGAAGGCATATGTTGTGTCTATTCAGTTTATGAGCAGCATTGAGGGATTGTAGTTAGAGATAGATAGCTTGTGAGCTAAAGCTTTGTGTAATCCTGAGATATTTCCACTTGTCTGATAATACAGATATCGGGGTTTTCAGCTAAGGCTTTCTATAGAGTATTCTTTTGTGTTTCATGTTTATTATTTCTTCTTCATCTCTTATATGTGTTATATTTGATCTTGCTCAAAATCGATTAATCTTCTGCAAGTTTGTTTGTAGAAGTAGATCAAGTATTTTGCTTTAGTATATTGCAATATTAGGTGATCTACAGTGAAAATATCTACATGTCATATATCAATGGAAACATATCGATGAGTAGAAACCATATAGAAGATCCTTGACCCAGAGTGGGATGAGTTGTCAAGTAAAAATTTCCATGCAAGATTGGGTTAATCCCTCGTGCTGCTTGGGTAGACATCAATGACAACCATTGATCACCACATTCAAGTACTTGTTCATTTGTTTTCATTTGTATCATTATTTTAATGTTATGTTTCAATTCACAAAGTTTTATGGAGTTCTGGGCAGTGGTCTAAGTCCTAGCCCTAAAACAACGGCACAAAATCTACACTCACTAGCGCAGAATTGCCTAGAAAAGTCCCTAGTCAAATGCATGCCTTGATATGAGAGAAACTGGATGCTCCTAGCCACATGCATGCCCATGTCAAGCGAGTGACTGAGGCTTTAATGTAGTAAAAAGTAATTTTGTCTAAGGGTATGGTCACTTGGATGGGTTGGATGGCTCTTGGGAGTTATGTTGTATGTGTAGAAGGTCAAGTTGGTTGTGTTCCATCGGTTCCACTTCCTTAATCATTACATAGGGAGTTGAATCATATCATAGTAACTCTTCATCACATGTTTACCCCGGTTAGTTGTTTACTTGGTTAGATGTGGGAGGATGGTGTTACATATTATATGTTTCACATTATGTAGTTGCATGAGGTAAGAATGAATAGAGGTTAATTAAAGTACTATGGGCTCCTAATTGATAAGAAACAAATTTGATAGGTTGACCAAATCATATTGCAGAGTAGTTAATTGAAATTATAGTTGAGGTCTGATAGGCACATATATATGGTATTAAAGCTAAATAACATCTAGGTTTAAAGAAATTCAAATTTGTGGGATCATAGATAGAGATTAGTGTTAGTGAACCCCATCTTTGGTGGTTTGGGGTGATACAATATGAAATAAAGGTGAAAATGAAACATATGGGTTGTATGGGGTATATCTTGTCTTGTTAGAACAATGTTTCAATTTTGTTGATAATTGTTTCGCAAATCTCCTTAAGGAGAGAAAATGTAAAAATTCTAAACCTTGACCACATACAGGAAATTATCAAAGTTAGATACTAGATGAGTTGCATGAGGCATAGATTTCAAAATTTATAGCTATAAACCATTATTATTTAGCTATATTATGAAATTGTAGAGTTAGCATCAAGGAAAATTTTAGGGGCTGTTGATGGTGCTGGACCAGCCAACATGTCAGGGGATCTCCTCGGTAAGAAGTTTAAATTCGAGCTCATACCAATTGGTGTAGGAGTCCTAGGAGTGGGTCATACGGTAATGCCCTAACCACGATTTCACATAGAGGAAAGTAAGATGTCCTTGTTGGTAGAAAGGATGTGAGAGCTACGACGAGACAAGGAAGTTGCATGAATGGTTCTAACACATGGAGAGTTCGGTGAGTGTGCCCCTTGGAAACCTTTGGTAGCACGCAGCTTGGAAGGGAACACATGAGAGAAGATGCACCATAAAATAGAAAGAATGTTAGCTAGCAATCCAAAGTGATGGCTAAACCAGTCAACACTTTTCAGTAAGACTCATACATACTTATATAGAATAGTCCATACATGCATGCATAGAAAACATATACATATGCCATTTAGAGTAAACAAGATAGCTCGAATACAATATGACATATGCATGAAATGTTCTAGCTTTGTTACATTAAGAAGTGTAAGTACTAGTCATACAATACATCCATGTCCAACCACTACTTCCAATAGCGGAATGTTACGACCACAATCGCCTGCTCCTCCAAAGAGATATACTAGCTCTACGTAGTGGAAAAGCCAAGGTGCATTACAATACTATCCAAGCTCTCTCTAAGATAGTCTTATCGGAAGCTTGTCTGACCAAAATCCTCTACAATGAGTTATGAGGGACTATTTATAACAAATGTTGGGGTGACCCTTGTCATTCCCCTTTGTGACAATTCATCTACCCTCATGACACTTCATCTACTCTATGATTGTTACATCCAGCTATTGACACTTGAACTTCCACTTGACAAGACATTACATTACAATGCACATGTGCCCATGTGAGAAAAAAGTGTTGAGGGAGCCATGCAATACATCACCGACACTCAGATCATTGTAGTAAGACTTGTTGGGTTGTGTTATATTCTTTCCATGACTAGCCCACGTAGTTAACCGGGGGTCAAAGGGGGGGAAGGTCACAGTGCGTTTAAGGGGTACCTGTAACCCCACTTTATGGGGTCTCTGGAAAATTTTGGTTTTGGACCCTATGTTAGGTTGGGCAGACCCACCTATGGTTTTGTGCGTGATTTTTGCACATGTTTTTTGGATGTTATGGTTTTCGGTCCATGGTTTTCGCCGTGATGGTTTTTCAGTCCATGGTACTGGATGCTTCAACATGTATGAATATGTATTGTAATATTGAAAGGAACATAATGAAAAATCAAGCTAGTAGTCACGGTTTTGGGATCCAGGGGAAAATCTCTATGTATATGTGTTTTACGTGTTATGTTCTCGCATTATTTGTTTTTTGTGTTTTATAATTCATATGCAGGTAATTTCTATACGGGGTTAAAATCTACATTTGGTATCAGAGCTGTTTTGGCTTCAAGGGGACGCCTTTGTTGCTGAGGGGTTTCACTCGGGCTTATGGTAGACCCTATTCAATGGGATATCCATGAGATTGATTCTAGTGGTGAAAGAAGATGACGAGCAGTGGAAAGATAGAGATCGAGAATTTTAATGGTCAAAGTTTTGAGTTGTGGAAACTCAAGATGGAAGATCTGTTGGTGGATAAAGATTAGTGGATCATGGTAGATCTAGGTACTAAACCAATCGGAGTGTCCGATGAAGAATGGAAGAAGTTGGATTGGAAGGCAAAGAGAAAAATACAATTGTGTGTCTCAGATTTAGTATTGCTGAATGTATCGAGGGAAGATATGGTGAAGGCTTTATGGGACAAGTTAGGGACTTTGTATCAATATAAGTCTCTGGTGAATAAACGGTTCTTGCAGAAAAAGCTGTATAACCTAAGGATGAAAGATGGAGACTCAATGAAAGAGCATCTGAACACATTTAATATTGTGATAATTCAGTTAGCATCTGTTGATATTAAAATTTCAGATGAAGATAAGTGCATCAGTTTTGTTGTGTTCTCTACTAGATTTGTGGGATAGTTTGGTTATTGCAATACGTAGCAATGCAACTGCCTTGCATTTTGATGAAATAGTCTCATCCTTACTGATGGAGGAGATGAGACAGAAAAATATGGAGAGCCAAAATGGTGATGCCTTGTCTATACGAGGATGGTCCTAGAACAGAAACAAAAATAAGTCATCAACTGGGAGATCTAAATCTATAGGGAGATCTAAATCTCCAGGAAAACCTATAAAGGTGGTGTGCTAGAAATGCGAAAAGGAAGGGAACTTCAAAAGGGACTATAAATCTAAAACTCCTAATAAAGGAAAGGGATTTGATGATGCTCCTTCTGTAGAGGCGAAAACCACCTCAAGTGAAGGTGGGGATGTGTACTCGGCTTCTTCAAGTACACATGTAGATCATGAGGCATGGTTGATTGACTCAAGTGTAACCTTTCACTTCACTCCCCATAGAGAGTGGTTTTGTGAGTATGAGAAATACGATGGTGGTGATGTCTTCTTGGGGGATGATAGGAAGGATAGAATCATTGGTGGTGGAATAGTAAAGTTGAAGTTGCAAGGTGGAAGGGTTAGAACACTTCCAGGTGTTCTACATATTCCTGCATTGGCTAGAAATCTGATTTTTGTAAGAAAGTTGGATGATGCAGGTGTAAAAACAGTGTTTGAGAAGGATACCTGCAAGATGGTTCGGGGAGCACTAGTATTGATGCGGGAAGTTCGGACTGGAACTCTATACAAGCTGCAAGTTAGCACTGTTGTTGATGGGTGCAACAATTATGTGGTTCTTGAAAGTGGAGCAGAAAATCTAGTGGTCTCTGGAGAGAAGACCATGTTGTGGCATCAAAGGCTTGGACATATTGGAGAGAAGGGCCTTCGAATACTTCATGGTAAAAGTATGGTAGAGGGTATGAGTAATAGCTGTCTGAATTTTGATTTCTATGAAAATTGTGTATATGGGAAGCAGAATTGGGTGAGTTTCCCCTCTGGTAGTAAGAGGGAGAAACAAATATTAGAGCTTGTGCATAGTGATGTGTTTGGACCTGTGAAGGTTCCATCACTGGGTGAGTCTGTGTACTATGTATCATTTATAGATGACTTCTCAAGGAATACATGGATATATTTCCTTAAGAATAAATCTGAAGTCTTTGACAAGTTTAAAGAATTTAAGGCTCTGATGGAAAATCAGATAGAGAAGAAGATAAATGTGCTAAGGACAGATAATGGTGGAGAGTTTTGCAGCAAGGAATTTGAAGAATTCTATAAAAAGTGTGGTATAGCGCGACATAAGACTATTCCATATACACCTTAACAAAATGGAGTTGCAGAGTAATGAATAAGACGTTGATGGAAATGGCAAGAAGCATGCTCAGTGGTGTTGGGTTAGGACAAGAATTCTAGGTAGAGGCAGTGGATACTACATGTTACCTGGTCAATAGATCACCTTCATCAGTGTTAGAGGATAAAACTCCACAAGAGATATGGACTGGTAAGGAACCCTCTCTTTCACATTTGAGGGTATTTGGATGTGATGCATATGTACATGTTCCATAGGAGAAACGAACCAAGTTGGATAGTAAATCTGAAAAGTGCATATTTATTAGGTATAAGGATGGTTTAATGGGTTATAAGCTTTGGAACGCAGTAACAAGGAAGGTTGTGTACAACCAAGATGTGGTGTTCAAAGAGGTGAAAGATGTTATTAAACATGAAGTCCAACCAAAGGAACTCGAGAAGATAGAGTTTGAGCTAAAGGAGGAAGAATCCAACTCTACAGTATAGGAGGAATCAAAAGATGAAGAGCCCCAAACTCTGGGTCTAAGAAGATCAGTTCAAGAAAGAAGGCAGCTAGAAAGGTATAGTCCATCTGCTTTTTGTTCAAAATTTTCTTTGTCTGATACTGATGATGATCCTAGAGTTGTGAAGGAAGCAGTGGATTCAGAGGATGGAAAACTTTGGAAAGATGCCATGGTTGATGAAATGGTGTCTTTGCACAAAAATGAGGCTTGGGATCTAGTGGAGTTGCCAACTGGAAGGAAACCCATTGTCAGCAAATGGGTGTTCAAAAAGAAGACAAATGCAAAAGGAAAAGTGGAGAAATACAAAGCTCGGTTGGTAGCAAAAGGTTATTCCCAGGTGCCACGAATTGATTTTGGTGATATATTTTCTCCTGTTGGCAAGGTAACTTCTATTAGATCAATTTTATCTATTGTTGTTGCTTTTGATTTTGAGGTAGAACAGAGGGATGTGAAGACAACATTTCTTCATGGGCATCTGGAAGAGGAGATCTACATGAATCAACCTGGAGGTTTTATGGTGAAGGGTAAGAATGAACTAGTATGCAAGTTAAATAAGTCTCTATATGGGTTAAAATAGTCACCAAAGATGTGGTATCAGAAATTTGATACATTTATACAGGAACTTGGCTTCACCAGAAGCAAAGTAGATCACTGTGTGTATTTTAAACTAATTGGTGACCGTGTTATTTATCTGGTCTTGTATGTGGATGATATGTTGCTAGTTGGAAATGACAAAGAAATTATCTAGGATTTGAAGACCCAATTGTCCTGCAAATTCGACATTAAAGATCTTGGTGCTGAAAACTATATTTTGGGCTTGGAAATTAAAAGAGTTCAAGCAAAGAGGAAGCTCTGGTTAAACCAGAGGAAGTATGTTGAGACAATATTACAGAGGTAAAATATGTAGGATAGTAAACCGGTGAAGGTTCGTATTCCTGTAGGTGTGAGGTTATTTGATGAACAGTTTCCCAAGACACAAGAAGAGGAAGACGACATGTCTCGTGTTCCATATGCAAGTACAGTTGGTAGCCTGATGTATGTAATGGTCTATACTAGACCAAACATTACACATGTAGTGGGAGTATTGAGTAGGTTTACGTAAAAACTAGGAAAGGAGCATTGGACAATAGAGAAATGGGCTTTCAGGTATTTGCGTGGCACTAGTGATTATGGTTTGTGCTACCAGGGAAGACAAGGATTGGACAGAGCATTGGATATTCGTGGCTTTGTTGATGCAGTTTGGGCTGGATATCTAAATCAGAGAAGATCTACAAGTGGGTATGTGTTTAACCTATTTGGAGGTGCAGTCAGTTGGATGAGTAAGAAATAATTTGTAGTGGCACTGTCAACTACAAAGGCATAATACATGGCAGCCACTCATGCAAGCAAGGAAGTAGTTTGGTTGTAGAGATTGTGTTCAAGTATGGGGTTAGTATAGGAAGCTATAATGATAGACTGTGACAGCCGAAGTGCAATTTAATTGGCAAAGAACCCTGCATATCATTCAAAGACAAAGCACATTGATGTTCAGTATCACTTTGTGAGGGATATGATAGAAGAAAAAAAGGTGTTGTTGGTAAAGGTGGACACTTTGAAGAATACTGCAGATGCATTGGCAAAATCTATGAGCTCTGAGAAGTTCTCTTGGTGTAGAGAAACAATGGGAATTGCAAGGCTAGATAAATGACTAAGCTCTCTTGTGGCCCCATGTGGAAAGAAAACAACAAGTGGGAGAATGTTGGGTCGTGTTATATTCTTTCCACGACTAGCCCACGTAGTTAACCGGGGGTTAGAGGGGGGGAAGGTCACTAGGGGTTTGAGGCGTACCCATAACCCCACTTTATGGAGTTTGAGGTAGCTCCCCATAAAATTTTGGTTTTGGACCCTATGTTAGATTGGGCAGACCCACCTATGGTTTTTTGCATGATTTTTGCACATGTTTTTTGGACACGATGGTTTTCGGTCCATGGTTTTGGACATGATGGTTTTTTAGTCCATGGTATTGGATGCTTGAGCATGTATAAATATGTATTGTAACATTGAAAGGAACATAATGAAAAATCAAGCTGGTTGTCCTGATTTTGGGACTTAGGGGAAAATCTCTGTGTATATGTGTTTTATGTGTTATTCTCTTGCATTATTTATTTTCTATGTTTTAGAATTCATATGTATTTAATTTCTGTATGAGGTTAAAACATACAAGACCAACTCTTTGACATGCTTATGATGGTCAAAGGTGGTGAGTTGACGTCAAGCTTGGTTGTCCTAGATGGCGTCCGTGTGTTAAATGGTGACATCTTGCTGAAACGAACTCTTGCCTTCATTGCATCCAGGTGCACTGGTATGGCTCCTTTGTCCAACTCATCTAATAGCATGTGTATGGTCTTCCTGGTGCAATCAGACCGACAACATGTTGATGCATAGTGTCTATGCTACTCCCCAAGCATGTGCTGGTGGTTGTGCGCATAAAATCATCAAAGTACATGTTCAATTCCAGTCAAACTTGCTTCTCGACTTCACCTTGGTGAGTGTGTTGAATGGGTGGGATCGTATTCATGTGCACAATGACATGCATGCTACCGTATTTCCTTACATGCGATCAACAACAATACTCACCTTGTCTGCTCCATGCCAGCTGCTGGGATGGATCTATAACTTGTAGGGGCACAGTTTCATCCATCTGTGCATGTTGTGCCCCATATTTTACCTGTTCTTGGTGCAACTCATTCTCTCATCTACACAAATCCTATTCTTCCTTGAGTTGCTTCTTCAGCACATGCAACTCCTTCTCTGTTCCATTCTCTGACTTCATGTGATCTTCATGTCGCATCGTCACCTCATAGCCTGAGTCTCCAAAGTTCCTTTCATCACAAGTGGATTGGCTTCAGGTTGCAACTTTGTTCCACCTTTATGTTGTCAACAACCTTCCTCTTGTGTTCATTGCATCTCATATGTTGCCTTCAACTACTATTGATGCTACTTCTTGCTGTGATGTTGCTCTCATCACATATTGAAGTCCTTGTCTATGCATAACTTGATGTCTTTGTGGGTAGGTAAGTTCATAGACACTTGATCGACTGCATCCCCAAGTGTGCTTTGAATGGTGTCCTAGACTCTTCTCTCCTAGAAAACATTATACCTATGTTGCTAAGAGGTAGATGAAAACCTGCAATACGTAGAGACACTGAAACACTTACGGCAAGCAATCTATCAGTCAAAAACCAAAACGAATTTGAGAACTGACTTGCAACATACCTATGTGACAGATCATGAAGGTTTCACAATTTTTGCCAGGAGGTTGGGCAATTGACTTTAAGCTATTGAGAGGCTGATTGATTGCTAGAACTACACAATACATAGTCCAGTCTGGCATGCTGAGGATTGAAACTACACAATGTGCAATTTTAGTGAGTAGTGACATGCAACCAGCAAACTGCATTATGCAGTTTCTGGGGCCAACAGGACACTGCATCCAGGAAATGCATAATGAAAGACTCAATGTCAGTGCCTGGCTAGACTTACGCAATTTCTAGAGGGAAGATAAAGCCTTCGCTTCCAGAAATGTGCAGTTCTATCCGTGAAAGGTATGGTTCGGGCTAAGGCAACCCAGTCTGGCCGATGGGTGATTGAAAACATGAGAAGTTTGAATGCATGATGAGATGAGTGCAAAGAAGAGTGAATGATTATTCATGCAAACAAAAAGCACAAGATTCAAAAAAAGGGAAAGCATGCATGTGTGTGAAGCAAGTCCCCACAATGGCGACCGTCTGCGAAAAACAATGTCATGGATGTGACAATAGTGAGATGCGAACAAAAACTGAAAGTGCACTTTTACAAGATAACATTCATTAAAATGACTAAAATTAAGGAGACAACAATCACACAAAGCAAAACACAAAAGGAAATATTGTTGGACACCTAATCCTGAATGGGTTAGTGTGGAAACTGAATAGACTAAGTAGTCCAAGAGACCTTGGTATGTGAATCCCAACGGTCACATAATGTACTATAAATGTATATCATTTGTCAATAAAAATTGTACTACATGATTCATCTTTCCTATTGTTATTGCTCCCATGTGTGTTTAACATGGTATCAGAGCTGGTACGTTCATAACCTTCTCAATATTGTGTAAGCCACTTGTTTTTTTGGCTTGTGTAAACCAACGTTTCTATGTTTTAATGAGTTTTATGATGTGTGGCCTTCCATAAGTTTTATGGACTAATCAAGCTCAACATTTACTTTTCTACATTTACTTGTTCAGTTTTGTGCGTAATGGTGATTATAGACTCCTTTAGCCATTCCATTTTTTGAGCACACTCTGCACATGTCAGTGTTGTCAAATCTGAAACTAGTTCTGACCTTCCTCCTTTGCTTGTGCCTGGTCTCTATTTTTGGTCTCTGACACATTGTCCATATATATTATATCAACACTATCCCGACTGACATCTCATTGAAAATGCTGGCCTGGCATCTCATGCAGCGCTCTGCCAATTTGCTGACATTAATTATTTCCACCGCTCTGCTTCATTGAACCGTTTGCAGCTTGTCCCAATGAATTTGCATAGTCGAATCTAGTCTACGAACTGACCTCTCTATTTATTTTGAAAAGCATTGAATATTGGATTGGTGCATTCCCATACGCAACGTTTTTTCTATCCCTCACTTGGTAGCAACGCTCCATATTCTGTTCTGTGTAGTCATCATAAAGCCTCACGCCAGTTACCAAACATTTCTTTTCATTACTATCATCAAAACATCATATCATTCTGCTCTGTTCTATCTTATGCACAGTAACATCTCAGGGAAATAGAAGGTTGTAGCTTTACCAGAACCTATCTGCGCACACTAACCCATTACTCTTTTCCAGTCATCGAATATGATTAATTCATTCTCATTCTGTGCATTGTAAAGCTTAGTCTCTGCACTGTTTGCAGTCTTGAAATAGAAAAATACCCTGCCTAGTTAACGCTTCACATAATGCTCCTCGTCATGTGCATTGAATGCCATTTCCTCTGCCATTATTCTCTATCCGACGCTGCTGTTGTGAGCATGGAGACCAAGGTGAGCATGGAATAGGTTGAAAATTGTGGAAAAGCACCTTCTTTCTTCACTAGTTCCAAGACTAGAGTGAGGTGGCACTATTATACTTCTGTGGAGGCCGAGTTCTATACATTATTTTGTTGGGACGGAAAAATTGTTCACAGAACCGAGTTTCATTGTTTCTTGAGCTGCGTATTGGTGACAAACATGAGTGAAATAGTCGTGGGGCCTGCCTAATGTCATAATAAATCCGTGTAGAAATCTTCTGGTGCTGCGAATGAAATCTTCGTGGAATTTGCAAAAGGTTTGTTGGAAGTTCCATCTCCGCTGAAAAGCCATCAGACTGTATTTGTTAGAACGCATTTGAAAATTCAAATCCGAAACCCTTAGAATCAAAGGGAAGAAGTGATTTCCGAAACCCTTAGAACTGGAGGGGAGAAGCGGATTTTGTAATGCTTTACAGAGCCCAAAAGAAATTACTTTAGAGAGGAAAGGAAATTGTTCACCAGGTTTATGTATTGTAAAACTGATAACAGAGTAATAAGAGTCTTTCAAATCCTAAAAACGGTGTGATTTTGTTAATGGGAGGAAATCAAGGAGGCGGAAAAAAAAAATTTGCAGAACGAAAGGAAATTACTGGTCAGAATTGTGTCTGTAAACCAACGGATGTAAATGATTATATGAAAATTTTTCGTTTTTGAAGAAACATTTATTTATTATAAACCTGCAAGGTTTGCAAATTTAGTGATGTTTCCAGGCTAAGCCAATGTCCAATAAGGGTGATATAATGGTGCAGCAACAGCAAGTTCCCTCATTAACGGAACTGCAAGAGTAGAATGATTTAGAGGAAAACCTAAGGGCTCCCGAACATGTATTGTGCGTAATGACTTATGGTGAGCGTTGTATAGTGCGCTTGGTACGTTGAAGATTCCTATTGCATTGAAAAGTTCAAACTGTACTTTGAAATGTTCCACGTGTGCGTTGAGAATGACTGCGTTGTATGGTAAGGACATTTTTGTGTTGAAGTTTGAATACATATATGAAGAACTGTTCAATTATACAAGTTGGAATTGAAAACTCTGGCTAAATGTGGCAAGGAATATCGACTCCCATGAAAGAAAGCAATGGTTTTCTATCATTTCTAAAGGTTTTTATCATTTCTATAGAAAGCTATAGTTTGTATACGTTGCTACAATGGTGCTCTTGTGGATATAAAGGGGTGTACCAGGAATATTGTGGAGGAATATACATTGTAGACTGATATATTATTAAAATCAAATGTTTTAAAAGCATCTTTAAATCAAGTTTTATCAGTTTGTGTTCAAGTTGTCCTTTGTGGGCAGATTTTATCACTGTCAAAGAGTCAAATCTCCTTAATAATTGGCTGCATATACATCTAAAGCAGTGGCAAGTATTCTCTAATCTCTTGGAGGTTTTCCTGAAACTGTGAAGGAGTACTTGAAGGATCCAAGCAAGTTTGCAGTTGTTGCTGCTCCAGTGTAGCATTGTATTTAAAACTCATTATAGTGCATTAATTCCTTGATTCCACTGTTGCATAAAGAGTTTGGTGAGCTGATTGTAATCTTTTATGTTGCACACTGATCATTTGTTGACATTTATAAAGGATATTGCAGTGACATTGAATTGTGAGTGATTGTTGCTTCTTCTTCACTGATTTATAGTTGTGATCAGTTTCTTTAACATATAAGATAATGAAGAAAATGACCAGACTTGATAATGCATTAGAGTTGTTAAATACTCTAATGCATTCCACTGTTGATGAGATGGTTAAGATCAACAAAACCTCTCTATTCAATATTAAAATATGTATACAAAATGCACAAGAAAAGATAGAGTTTTTGTAGCTTGAGACAAAGCTACAGCAGGAAGAATTACACAAGTGGAGTCATCATTCTGAACCTGTTTCTGTTCAGAAGATTGAAACAGACTCCCATAAACAACAAGTCAATAATGTTACAATTCATTCAAATAAAGCAGTAGTTGTACATGTTGATGCAGAAACTCAGTCTGCACTTCCCAAGCCCATCATTAGACCTTGGGAACAGCTTGTCCACAACAAGCACAGAACT
>APFE030363330.1:1953-13479 GCA_000404065.3 Pinus taeda | reverse complement strand
TCTTGGATATGACAAGGACTTGTCCTTTCATATCCCAGACTACTCAAAACCCATTCAGTTTCAGAGTGCTGGATTCATTCATGACAGTTCACCTGTTCCTCATGACAGTTCAGCTTCAGCTGTTCCAGACTCTGCTCCTCTACAACACCGACAACAACAACAGAATGTGAAATGCCAACACTGTGACCGAGTTGGCCATCTGAAAGATCACTGTTTTTATCTTCATCCATGTAAGCACTCTCATAAAACCAGTCATTCGTCAAATAGATGCTTCAAAAATAAACGTCCTACAAGAACAAATATTCATCTTGGATGGATCGCTTCTTGGCAATGGGCATCAACAGCCAAGAATATATTCCAAACACATGTCAGAACTTGTTCTAGAATATTGAACAACCTTGGAGTTGAGTTTTCTCCATCTTCTCACCTTGTATCTGACAAGGGGGAAATGATGGTCATCTACAAGCTTCAAAGCCACATCAAGTGAGTCTGAGCCACAACCTGCCACACCAGTTTCAGAGTTGTAGCTAGAGACAAAGATGCCCATGAACATGCCTTCAATGGGCAATCTGGGACACTTCCTCTAGCAGAAGACTTTAGCTTCTTGCCAGCTTTGGATGAATTCCAGGAACAAAATTGAGAACACTTCCTCTAGCAGAAGACTCCAGCTTCTTGCCAGTTTTGGAAGAGTTCTAGGAATTGCATTAAGCATTCCAGAGTTGTTGGTCATCCTTAAACCATCACAGGTTGAGACTTCCCTTTTCAGGTTGAAGTTTTACCTTTTATGCGGAGTGAGACCTCCCTTTTGTGGTTGAAGGTTTCCCTCTTTAAAACAATAGGATCACTTCCTCTAGCAGAAGACTTCAGCTTCTTGTCAGTTTTGGAAGAGTTCTGAGAACTGCACTAAGCATTCCAGTGTTGGTGGCCATCCTTAAACCATCGCCCTTTATACCAACATTTCAGAGAGCACATTCAGCCTAGTGCTGCCATGCATATTTTCACATTTTGTATTACAACTCTCTTCTTGGACTCATACATAACCCTTCGAATTAAGGGGGGGAATGTTGGACACCTAATCCTAAATGGGTTAGTGTGGAAACTGAATAGACTAAGTAGTCCAAGAGACCTTGGGATGTGAATCCCAATGGTCACATAATGTACTATAAATGTATATCATTAGTCAATAAAAATTGTACTGCATGATTCATCTTTCCTATTGTTCTTGCTCCCATGTGTGTTTAACAAATATAAATGCAACACAAGACATGAAAGGTGGGCTTACCGGAAAATAGTTGAGCTGAATATGCCAACAACTCCTAGATGCAATGTGGGATGTTAGAGCTACAAGGACCATGAGAGGAAATAGCTCTACAATGTTTGGTTCATGATTTTTGATAAAATCAAAGATGTGACGTGCATGCAACAAATCTAGGAAGAGTGACACTTGGTGAGATGTTTCTGAAATGATCCTTGCATACAACCTCCAACGGCTAAAATTAGACTCCTGAATTAGGGGATGCGTTTGCATGTTGCCTTGGGAGGAGCACTCCATGCATGAGAATCAGTTTTTCTTGGTCCCAGAGGGAACCGGTCAACCCAACTACACATGCAACGCTCTACTCAGCTCAGGGAAAAAATGCCCATTTCTAGGAGGGAGCTGGGCTAGATTCCCAGAGGGATTGCACAATTTGTGATTAGAGCAACTCACTCCTACCCATAATTGCGCAATTTATGAGTAGAGCAGCTAACTGCTACCCAGAATTGTGCAATTTCTGGGCTAAGCAACCCTGCTGGGAGGAATTACGTAAATTTTCCAATGAACAATGAGAGGAAGATTTGCACAATTTTGGAGCCCACCAGGATACCAGACATAATTGTTCAATTTCTTGAGGGAAGTCTAGTTTCCCTCCAGAATTGCACAATTTCTTGATGGAGCTTCTCAACCTATAACTAGACCAAGTCTGAAGAAACAACATATGAGGGGGATGCAACAAACTCTCATAGACACGCTATCATTCTGCAAGAAAATCACTGAAGCTTCTATACCTGATAAGGCAAGACATCTTGATGTGAAATGTTGTCAGGGAGGCTCCAAAACAAAGGCAAGGAAAAATTTTGGAGGGTGGTTGTAATCGCTACAATAGGGCTAATATTCGTTTATGGGTTAATTTTCCATGCTTTTTTCCAAAAATAAGAATCACCAATTCCATGTTTTCTAAAATTATTCCCCGAAACTTTATAGTACACCATTATATTACCTTAAAAATGGCAAAAATATTATATCAATTGATATAATATCATTGCAAATCTAAATATTTCTACAAAAATATCAACACAAATTTTACAATTTCCATCTTAGGAACTAGTAAGATTCGCCAAGGCTTCTAAATTTTAAGATAAACTTCCATCCTTAAAATTGTACCTATAAAGCATGGAGGAAAATTACAATGTTCGGTAAAACCTCCAAATTTGGGTGAAATCTAAAGGAAAAATTGGATAAACAATGAAAAATGTGTTCTTACAAAAGTCAAATTGATAGTTTTAGCATTGAATTCAGTAAGAAAAGGATTTATTGTAGGGATCAAACCTACAAGTTTTGTGGTGATGAAAAATTTATGGGAAATAATCTATACTGATATAATTAGGAAAGAATTGAGAAACTTTGATTTTTTTTTCAAAATTTGAAATTCCATAGCATGAGATTACTGATAATTTGGGGACTCTAAGAAGTGGTTTGTTTTGATGGGTGAATAGGTTTTTTAAAAAGGTTAATGTGAGATGGAGGGTTCTTGTCATTGATTAATCACTTCCAATCCTAAATTGAGTATGAGTCATTGGATCAGATGAATCTCCATCATTATATTCCTTAGATGTGATGTAGTGCATTATCAAGTGAGCACATTTAATCCAAAATTTAATTTGGACCATCAAATCATCCATTTTTGGATTTGTTAAAGTTAAATTGCACAATTAACCTTTAGTCATATATAAGTCCAAACTTAATATATAAATTCGAATAACAATCATGGCTAACCTATGATCATCTCTAAACTCAAATTCAATCTAGATCATTAGATTGGATTAATCGCCACCATCATATCTAGGTTGATCTCAACCATTAGATCCTTCATGTTCAAGTGACATCATTATGAATATCTACAAAAATGAATATAATCCTTATCATTAGATCAAATTGATCACAACCATCATATCTTGAGGACATGTAAGTTATGTACTAGAGATAAAGGTGTGAAGCCATACCCTCCCATCATAGTAGTCGTTAACAAGGAGCCACAAGGATTTGTGTTAGAAGAAGTGAGACCCTCCCATCTCATGCACAGGCCCAAGTGGGAAAGAAGGGCATAGAGAAGCAAAAAAGGATAGTTCCATGTGTACCAACTTTCCAACAAAAATCATGCATACTTAAGCCCTTTATCTAATAGAAATGGGGCAATCATTTGATCTTGTTTTTGGAGAGTTAACATGACTTTCATATAGCTATAAGATATTTCATAATTGAGCTTTGAAGGATTTTAACCAAGTTTGGATTTCCACTTTCATAGGAAAAATAATAATTTGTGACATTTCTTCTTTATATTTTTGAGGTCTTGAACTTTCGAGAAATTTTTGAGGCCATAAATAACATTTTTTGACATTAATAGTTTCAAGGAATTGTATGTGCTATTATACCATAGTGTCCATTCTATCTAAAGTGAAAGAGATTAGTTATATGTTTATAGTAAGATACTACAAGTGCACAATATCGTCTCTATGTTAAACATTTGCTTGAAAAGTTTAGAAGGTAAATGAAGCACTAATCTAATTCTAAGAGGTATAAATCCTTTCTTAGATCTCATATTGGGCCTAGAAAAATCTATGAAAATATCTTGGATGATAGAATATAGAGATTGACTTAGAATTGAAATTTTGTTATCCAAAAATGCCACAAATTAACAAAAATATGTTGTATAGGACCAAATTGGGGAAAGTAGGCCAAACTTCAATTGACCATAAATTTTATCTTAGAGCTAAACTTTGGGTAAATAAGTAGTCAACAAAAATCTATTGAGGATATAAAACTATCTATTCTCCCATATCCATTTTAGTTATTATGGACCTAGACATAGTTAGATTGTTCCAAAACTTCTCGAAATATTTCATTTAAATATTATCAAACATACAAAAATCTAGTTGTTGTAGATAGCTAGAGGGTTGAAAAAGTTGGAGAGGAGAATAAGGTTGAAGAAGACCTACACACTCATGAAGTAAAATTAGAAATAAATTATAGAATTGAAAGACTTCAAAATATGATAGACGAGGTCAAATTACCACTTCAAAATAAAAAAGAAGAGAAGATCTAAGAAAATAAATAGAAGATATTTTAAGAAGTTGAACTCCATCTAGTGGATGTGCATGTCAAATATGATCATAATGCTTCCAAGGCTAGATAAACGAAGAACACTCAAAGAGGATGGACCAAGCCATTATATTTGAAAAGAAGAAAGATAAAATGGGTATGCAAAGTGAAGGAAAATCATCAATTGTGAAACCATATTAACTTTATCATTAGGAAGAAATATTTAATAGAAGACCAGAAGATCAATATCAACATCATGTGAAAGAAGTTGGAAAAATAATCAATTTTCATAGAATGTGGCATCAACAAAGAGATGGATCACTCTCATTAATGAAAAGAAAATATAGCCATATAAAAAAACATATTATTTGGTTTTCTCACATATAATAGTATTAATTGCAAAACTTTGAAGACAAAACTCTTTGTAGAAGAATACAAATAAATGACCTAAAAAGAAGGAAATATAAAATCAAATATACATATAATGTGTAAACATATATATAATAAGGTAGACCCAATAAAAGAAAACTATAAAAAAAATCATGTGAAAATATACAATTTAAATATATAAATATCTTTCGGTGTTTGGTTTAAAAAGTTACTATATAATTTATCAATTCACTTAACTAATCTTTTCTATCTTAAAACCAAACCAACCGATTAAGCATTAAAAGAAAGCAAACAACAAACCGTAACAAACGAATCTATAAACATTTAAAGAAATTAAAAACCAAACCAGACTCCCCAAAAAAATCTTAACTCATAATATTATATGTGGTTTGAAATTCATGGACTAAATAGTTTAGGTTTATGGAGGAGGAGGATTATTTTGGTAGGAATGGAGGGAAAAAAAAATTAACAAATTTTACAAAAATAATGTTTAAATCATGTTTTTTTAAAGTGGCAATAGATTTAGTACTAGCATTTGCACCTAATGTTGCAAAGGAAACGCCGTAAGGCATAGTGTGTGGAAGAATATTGAAATGTGAATAGGCTTTTGCGGGCTTTTTTGAAAGCAAGGGTCGATGATTTCGAGTTTTAATTGAGGAAGCCATGCGGAAAACTGCTGAAATGGAATGCAAGTAGCCATAAATATGCATTGAACTTGCTTAGAGACCTTTGTTTGTAGTTGGTAAAAATTGTGGAGTTAAAGGTGAAGATAAATGAATGAATCCATGCGAACAACAACCGGGCAACCATATTGATTTGGAAAGGGTTATTTAAGAAATCATTATTCAAATGGGAAATTAAATTAATATGAAGATATATTGAAAACATGTATTATATTCCTTAAAATCAATTGATTTTGTCAACAGAATATGTTAAAACCCATTGACAATGAAATGGTTGTGAGGACATAAACTATCAAAATGGTATCGATCTTGAAACATCCCTTTTTAAGTTTGAAATGGAAAACATAACATAACTATCAAAATGGTATTTGATGTTGAAACATCCTTTTTTAAGTGTGAAATGGAAAATACAAATAGTGTATTGTAACATCCTTTTTTAAGTTTGAAATGGAAAACAAAAATAGTTGTGAGGACACAAACCATGAAAACATTATTTGATCTTGAAACATCCTTTTTTAAGTTTGAAATGGAAAATACAAACAGTGAATTGTAACAAAAGAGGTTCGAGAAGGAATATAATAGTATAAAGAACATTGTGCTTGTCATTCCATATTTTAAGTTGTATGAAAACATGGTGGAGGTAGCGAAGACCTGAAGAAGCAGTAATGGACCTGTAAAATGTATATTTTATTAGAATTAGTAATATGTAAATCAACTGCGGAAATTTATTAGTAATACTTTGCAAGTGAGTTGTGTTAAAATGAATCTGGAATGAATGGAAATGAAGTTACCTTTGCTATTGGGATTTATATATTGTTAGTGGAGGATGCATGGTGAATAACGGCATATTGAACACCATTGGAGGTTAATGCGTAGCTGGAGATGCAGTTTTTTTGCTTGCCAGTCTACTTGTAGTTGTGCAAGTATGTTATTTCTGAGTCCATGTGGCCTGTTGCAAAAGAAAGAAAAGGTTAGAATGAGATGTATAGATAATATAAAGACATTCTAATATTTGGTTATTTACTAATATTGATTAAAGTTGGTTGCTTTTGAAAGATATGAAAAGTATGTTATGAAATAGAATGAGGTAAACAAATGGAGGAAACCTTTTTTTGATGTCAAAGCATGGGTTGGAGGAGATTATCCAGAGGCGGCATTGAACGGGGAATTTCTTCTGCGTTTTTTCTACAAGCAATGTTTGTGTTGTCCTTCATTTTACTATAACGATCGAAACTGAATGCGGGGTTAATCTGAAGATCTTGTAGAGAAAGCACTCTTGAAATAGCTGTGAATGTGAGACCTTGACGTTCGGTTTCTCCAATGTCAATTGTTGCTTTTGGAAGTGTCATACCTTGAGATTTATGTATGGTTAAAGCCCAAGCCATCTTCAATGGAATTTGTGCACGCACATTTCTTTTTACTACTGGAATAGGCAAGTGAGTGGGGTCTCTTTCATCCCAAGGAGGCCCAATGTATTTGGGAAAATCTACGACAACAAATGTTGGAATTTGTGGTAGTGCAGTTGATTCTTTGTAAAATATGGTTACAATTTCTCCGAGGGAACCATTAACAAGTCCGACTGAAACCCAAAGGTTGGAAGTCAACATAACTTTTTCGCCATTGCATAGTAATATAATTCGCTCAAGTTGCTCGTCTTCAGAAGAAATACTGGAATATGTGTTGTCATCTTCAGCAATGGATCTTACGATAGGAGTGTTTAGAGATTTCATCATTTGCTTATTATGGACCATTGTTTGAGCATTTGTTGGAAATAGATGCATGGAATCATGGAATGAACATATTTCTTCTTCTGATAAAAAGGAATTTGTGCACGACATGAGTATGTTGTAGTCGTCGATTATTGGATTTGCATCTCTAATGTTCTGGAGAATGTTCCTAAAAGTAACCTGTGCGATGTCGTCACCTTGTTGACGAAATATTTTGTCTAATGTGATGACTGTGTTGAAGGTGTTCCACAGTGCACTTCCGTGGCTCGTCCCTGCATATAGAGGTATGTCTTTGACGGGTGGTAGCTGACCGATATCACCAACCAATATTATGGAACAACCACCGAAAGGAGTGTTTCTTTGGTGGGGAAATGCCTCTCGAAGACGTCCATCAATATGGATGAGAAGCTTTGGCCCAATGAAGCTCATTTCATCGATTAGTATGTATCTTATATGCTTGAGTTCTTCTTGGAATTTTGCAAGAGCATTACCTTCTAAGGGCATAAGATCCTTTATAGGAAGGTAGAAAGCAGAATGGATTGTCGATGCTTGTATGTTGAAGGTAGCAACCCCTGTAGGGGCGAGGAGCATGATCGGTGAAGGTTCCGGGCTTGCAAGGCGTATGAGCATATACTTGATGCAATTAATAAGGAGGGATTTTCCCATACCAGCAGTGCCTTGTATTATCATTCTGAGAGCGGTTAAATAATCCTTCCTAGCAAAATGATTAGAAATGATATTTAGAGCTTTTCTTTGCATTGGAGATAATGTAGTAAGGGTCGCCAAGATATGTTCATGTGTTTGAAGAATGTGGTGGATGGAGCAGCTATTCTCAATGAATTGCATTGCATTATTTTGTAGATCCAATCGGATAGTGGTATGATTCCAGTTATGGGTGTCATCAAAGCCACAAAGACCAAGCATGTCAAGGTCATTTATGAGAAGCTTATTTGTAGGGTGTAATTGGGAAAGTAATTCCCATTCATTTATTTCCATGGTGTTTGTTGGATTGGTTTCATTTATAGTTGAGGTATCATTTGTGACAGATTTAATATCAGATAGTGTGCCGTGTTGATGCTAAGGATTGTAGAATGGACGAAATGTTTGCCAATTTGTGATGAATTCTGCAGTAGAATCTCCTATATCTTGTACGATATCACGAAAAGGTTTGTATAGCATAAGTTCAACCCTGCAAAAGTCAATGTAGCAAGGTTCTATTGTGGATGGTATGGAGGAGTAACGTGGTATGACCCGAATAATTTCTTTTGTAGGCCTTTGTTTCCATTTGTTTGTTTTGCGACGAGGATCATATGACCAAGATCTTACCAATTCTATTAGTGATGTGGACTCTAGGGTAGAGGGGCGTTGGATATATGTATCTATGATGTGTGGGGATGTAGTGGAGGTGGTGTTCATTTGTGGAAGGTGCATAAGAAATTTTTGGTTTACATTTAAAGAAACGAATGGTCGACTACATAATTTTAATGGTAATCTTTGCAACATATGGCAGGTTTCTTGTGCTCCAAGGTCATGATCAACAAGGGTTTCTACAAGAAATTTTCGAAATGCGGATGTTGTTGGGTTGGTAATGGGTGAAGCCAGGACAATTCTACGTATCATGTGGTGGAAGCTTTCAGATTTTTTTCTGCTTTGGATGCATATTTGGCGATATATTTTTGTACAGCATGTATGGAGAGTACTAGTTGGCAGTTAACATTTGCACGCCAAATAGATAGGATGGTAGGGTTATGGCTATTGAGTTGATTGTCGTTGCGAGTAGGGGTGTATGTTTTTTGGCCATTGGAATCAATGAATAAGGCCGATTTTGGATGTAATTCCCACGGTGCTTTATAACGACATTGGAGTGAGGATCCATTTTTTCTTAGGCACGTGCTTTTTGAGAATTTTGTGTGATGTTCAACACAATTGACGATCTGTTCATAGTCACTGAAAGGATTGGTTCTAAAGATTTGCGGTGTGGACAATAGACAAGGGTCTTCGGGATTTGTCCAAGAATTTTGTTGGTTTGATGTCGAAGGAGCACGAGGGTTCCAAGCAGAAATATATTTGTCGAAGAACTACCTTGTAATATCAATTGCTTATGTGTCTTCCCAGTTGAGGTTTTCCATATCAGGTGCATTTTCTATCCAAAGGAAACCATGGATGTGCACAGATCCCCTATGTTGACATTCATACCTATGAAGTATGCGTTTTTGTAAGATAATTTTTCAATAGGCGAGGAATGTTGTTTAGAATTCTTGGAGAAAAAAAAATGTGGTAGAATGCGTACCTGTACCAGTAATCTTTTGTATTCAAGTGTTTCTCTAAGATAATCTCACAAAATGTTGTGAATCTATGGTGCATATATAGTGATGTTAAATGTGGGTTAGAGATAATGTTATCATTTCTCCACTTTTGTTGTTTTGCAATATCAGAAGGAAGACATACGGGCATGATTGCATGAAGATCAGGCCATTTTGTATCAGATGTACTTAATGTGAAGAAGAACGTCGGGCAACCGAGTTGAGATATCATGTCCGCTAGTTCATTTTTATCTTTGTGCCAAAATGACCTTGTTCCACGTAAAGAGCTACCAAATCGCATGACTTGCTCTGCCAATTGCTCATCTGGAAATTGTTCTAATTAGATGTTCAGATCTTGAATAGATATTGGAAAGTTATCTGTGATGTTCTTTTTCAAAAACATTGAGGCTGTTGCTTGACTACGATGCCGTATTGTTGGGCCTCAAACCTGCACTCATTTACCCATCCTCCCAACAGCCTTTTCCTACTTATTTCCTTCTTTTATCATCATTTCCTTCATCAACTTGTTCAATTCATTGCATTATAGGACTTTTCAACATGATTTTCTAATTGTGCTAATGGTTGACTGTTGGTTTAGATTTTTGGTTCAAAGTGCTGCAATTCCGCAGCTGTTACAGGTTTCCGCAACCGATCCCAGATTCCGCAGCCATTTTCTTGTTTGATATGATCTAGGTGTCTTCCAGAGAAAAGAGCCACATGGGAAAGTTTGTATGACTATGTACATGGTACGTGTGCTATCAGCTTAGCCAAAATGGCCGTCTACACCCTTGGTCAACGCGGAGGTAGCTCTGGTCAAACGACAAGGTTGCAAACGGTGGCACGGCTCTGCGTGTTCGGTTGGAGCATGTATGTCACAGCTGGCTTCTCCTTTAGCCACGAAGATTGCAGGGGACAAGAATCCAACACCAGATTTATTAAACCATGATGACCGTTCCCTAGATCCGTGCTCGGTGCTGCTGAACGTGTCTTTTTCCTAGCTGTTAGTTAGCTTAGTTTACGCATAGGACAGTTGATGTTCTTGCTATAAATAAAGCGTTTTCATACGTTGAATAGTTAGTCTGGTTTTAGTTAATATTTTGCTGCTATAAACTCTGTTCTGAAGACCTTTTTATAAAGCGTTTTACGCTTCCCACTGTGTTTATTATGAGTTGATTTAATTCAAAGAAGACAGTTCTGTTTCTATCCGCGTAGCTGATCTTTTACTTGGTTGAAGTGGATGGAGGGCCCCTGTCTACTACAACCATTGTATAGTAGCCTTTGAATTTATTTTCCTGCATTTCTTTTTCTTTATTTGATCATGTATATTAATGTACAGTTTTTGAATTATGCTGCCTTACATTTCTGTACTTTTCATGACTGATCAGTGTGTTTTTACAGCTTTGATTAGGAGCCCGGGACAGTGTGCTTTTACTTCTTTGCAACACTATTGGCATCTGAAGTTGTCTTATCTCAACTCCTGACTTTTTGCTTTGAATTTCTTTAGTTCCTTGCTTAGTTAGCTTCTTTATTTGGTTTACTTTATCAAGTTTTGTCAAGTTGCTAATCTCTTAATGGTTCTGTTTATCATAACTCACTACCTTTTATGGGACCAAAACATTATCTAACTACAACTTGATTTATTTAGTTTTAGACTCATATTGCTAATTCATTCCTAACTCTTCTTTTTCACATGATCAATTCAGCTAAAGGCAGAATGTTAAGGGAGAATTAAGTAGTGTGATTTGTCACTTAATTTTTGGATTGCTAGAGTAGTGTTTTTGCTTTCAGTAGAGTTAATGTAGATATCATTTTCATTTCTATCAGCAGTAAATGTATTGGACTAGTGCCATTAGTCTTTTGTTTAATGCTTTGCTTTCATTTGATGCTTTAATTCCATTTCAAGTCATTGTTCAAGTTTTCTTTTTTAAAATTCAAGAAGCATTTAGAAATCATCACATACACACACATTCACTCACTTGTTTATAACATCATCACATCATATTAGGAAGATAATTTAGACATCAACTAAAAACGACAAAAAGAACTAGGAAGGGCTACTTAAGTAT
>APFE030363326.1:3373-13734 GCA_000404065.3 Pinus taeda | reverse complement strand
CATACAATTCTTTATCATATGTGGGATAGTTAACTACTACAAAATTAAATGTCTCAGAATGATAACATATGGGTTTATTGTGTTGTATCAACACTGCTCCTATGGCATAGTCACTGGAATCCGTTTGGACCTCAAATGGTCTTTGAAGATCGGGCAGTACTAGTACTGGTGTTGTACTAATCTTTTCTTTCAAGGTTTCGATGGCTTTCTGTTGTTTGCCTCCCCATTGAAACACCTTGTTCAATCCTATTAAAGCATGTAAGGGAGCTGCAATTAAAGAAAAGTTAGAAATGAACTTTCTCCAATATTGTGCTACTCCTAAGAAGCTTCTAACTTTTGTAGCAGTGTTGGGTTTAAGCCAGTTTACAATGACTACAACCTTAGAGGGATCTATCTTCAATTCACCACCCCCTACTATATGTCCCAAATAACTCAAAGATGGTTTTCCAAATTCACATTTTGAGAGTTTAACATAAAGTTTTTCTCTTTTCAAAACATCTAGTGTTTGCTTAACATGCTTTGAATTTTCTTCCCACGTTTTGCTAAATATAAGAATGTCATCTAGAGATACAATAACAAAATCATCAAGAAAAGGTTTGAGTACATCATTCATTATTCTCATGAAATTAACAGGAGCATTAGTTAAGCCAAAAGGCATAACCAACCACTCATACAATCCCTGCGTTGTTTTGAAAGTAGTCTTCCATGCATATTGTTCTGCAACTCTAACCTGATGATAGCCACTATGCAAGTCTAATTTGGAAAAATAAATAGCTTCCTTCAACTGATCTAATAGATCATTTGTATGAGGAAGGGGATAAATTTTTTTTATTGTTATCTCATTCAGTCCTCAGTAATCAATGCACATTCTCCACGAGCCATCTTTCTTTTTCTCCAAAACAATTGGATACCCACATGGTGATGTGCTAGGTCTGATGAACCCATTGTTGAGTAGGTCCTGTACCTTCTTCTTGATTTCTGCATTCTCTAAAATTGACAACCTATACATTCCGATGTTAGGCAATAGATCATCTTGCTACAAATTAATATCCTAAACTATTTCCTTTTTTGGTGGCATACCTTTAGGTCCTTGAAACAAGTTATCATATTCTGAAACAAACTTTTATAAATCAGCTTGTTGTTTAGCATCACAGCCCTCAAATACAATGGTTTTATCAGGTTTCTTTTCCTTTACAACCATCAGTAAAAATTGTTTGCATGAATTTACAATTCGTTTCATCTTCCCTGAGTTTATGAGAGTATAATTATTCTTGAGCTTATGAGCTCTTACAATATATTCGATTCCATCTTTAACGAGTAGATACTTGTTCTCAGCTCTATACAAAATAGATTTTCTATCATACAAGTAGGGACTTCCTAAAACAATTCCACATATATCCAAAGGAACTATATCTAACTAAACCTCATCTATAAATGTTGACCCAAAAGAAAAATTAAGTTTACATTGTCTAGTCACTTGTAGTTGTGCTTTATCACATAACCAACATAACGGATATGGCTTCGTGTGAGGTGTAGTCAGTAATCCCAACTTTTCTACAATTGCTTCAGAAATTAAATTTACTTTTGAGCCAGTATCAAACAAAGTATCAATCTTTTGATGATTGAAAATAACTTGAATATGAAAAAGCTCATGTATTTTCCTCTCATTTTCTTCATTATTAGTAGATTGTGTAGAATTACTAGTAGATGCTTTAATATTTTTACCTTTTATACCAGTGGCTGCAATGGTTTCTTCATCTCCTGAGTCTGACCCCAAATATTTCTGAATAGCTACAACAATCTTCTTCTTCTTGCCCTCGAACTTCTTAGGTCTCAGCTCCGGATGCAGAATCCAACAGTGATCATCATCATGCCCATCCTTCTTACAGTGAGTGCATGAAGACTTGTTTTTCTGTACATTGTTGGCCTTCCTCTCTTTCCATTTCAGTTTTCGTTTCTCCTTATTTTTCTTGTAGTGGGTTTGGATGATCCCCAACTTCTAGGTTCCCATTCTTACCTCTAGCTTCTAGATGCATAGCTTGAATAGATACCTCATCTATACTAGTGGGATTAAACATGAGGATGGTGCACTTCAACAGAGTCTCAAGTGAGTCTAATGAAATTCCCAGAATCAAAAAATATTTTCCTAAATTCTTGGGTGTAACCTTGTACACTTTACCATTTCAATTGGCGAAGAGTTTGCCAGCTCATCATGGCTTGCTGCATGTAAGCTAGTGGATAGAACTACTTTTGGATTGCAGAAAAAAATTCACTCATGACAGAAAGAATCTTACCACGTTTCTTCATGTCATGTTGTGTCTTGCCTTCCCACCATACCAAGGCAATGTCTCTGAGGCCTAGGCTAGCCAGCTGAATCTTACTCTTGTTTGAGTCGATACGATGCACTCTAAAATAAACATCAATTTGTCTGATCCTATTATCCAACTTCTCTGCATTCAACTCCCCATCATATAAGGGTAAGTCAAATTTAAGATATAATTTAATCAAAGATGTCTTCTTTTTATGTTCACGGCTATTAGGAGGCATGAGGAATTTTTGTCTTTCCCTTTGCCTTTGGAGTGGTCATGGAGGAGAGACTCTTCTGACATTTTCCTCTTAGAATAGACGCTTCAAATTTTCGGGTTAGTTTCAACCAATTCTCCTTCCCGTAGCTTAAGCTTTGATCTAGTTAGAATTCAACAACAAAATCCAGCACAAGCTTGTCTAACCTTAACAACCTAGGATCTATGATACCACTTGATCTGAAATCACCCATAAATGACCTGAAAGAATTAATGAAGGTATTATGGACTCATGCACTGGGGTGTGCCTATGGTATTTTATGCAAAGTAAGCAAATACATAAACACAACAAGTTTAATAATGAGTTCACCCAATCCTCCTGGGCTACGTCATCTACTCTAGCCTTCAGTGGTGGCCTTTCTATTATGTCTTAAAGTAGAGTTTTTACATGAAGGAGTTCAATTTGAGTCTCGCTTAATAGATGATGATCAGTAGGATTGTACTTGGAATCCCCAATTCTCTAGAGTACACAGACTCCCCTTACTGAATCTCAACCTCAACTGTTCTCAGTGGTATGAGTCCAATTTGGTACTCAATACCTGATAGGTATACACAGAAGAGTTGCTTGAACCTCTTAAGCCTTCTCTAGAGTTCATATACTATTAGGCTCTCTCTGTCTCTGTCTGCTTGATGTTGCGTTTGCTCTCCAAGTCAGCTCGGCTTCTCTATTTTCTACAATCTACTTCTCTCACTTTCTGTTTCTGTTTCTCTACTTCCTCTTACTCTCTATCTGTTCGTGGCTTAAATAAAAATTTAAAACAAAATAAAATTTATGTTAATTTAAATTAGTAATTTTTTTTTTTTTTTATAAATTTAATTAACAATATTTTATAATAAATATGGTAACGTTTATAAATCATATATATTATATTTTATAGTGTATATTTTTAATTGGTTTTTTAGCATAAATTTTGATTGGTTGATGGTTAACTATATTTATAATCTATTAGACTTATACCAAAAACTTCAAATATGTTAGACTGTCATGAAAGTAAATAAATTGTATTTTTGGAAGGAAGGAGGCATTAAAGTTTGACATACATTACATATGGCATTATTCTTAATTAAAGGTTAATTGTATTCAATCATGGTTTATTTGGAAATTTCTCTAATAAACTAAAAAATTACAATAACTAAAGTAGAAAAAATTCAACTAAATTTCATTGAAGTATAGTTTATTTGGTCATATTGTTACAAGCTTTTAAATGAATTCGGGCTAAACCAAGGATAATTTAAAAGGCTAAATTTCATGCACTAGTTTTCCATGTATTTTCCAAAAAAATAATTGGCCAGTTATCATTTTTCATAAAAATGTTTAACTCACAATTTACAGGTTCAATATTAAATCATTAGAAATTTGAATATTTTGACAAAACTATTGTCAAACATTTTATTAGATACATATTAGGGGCTACTAAGATTGACCAATATTACTACGATTTAAGAGAGATTTTGATTCTTAAATGTGACATTTATCGCCAACAAAATTAGCTTTTATCTACAAATTTTCACCAAATAATAAGCGTTAATGTATCTTAATCACACCCTAAGTGCAACATTTATTTCTAACAAAAATAGCTTAAAATTTCACCAAATAATGGCAGTTACTTGAACCAAACTTCAAATGTGATTATTTTCCACCAAATTTGATAAATTCTTCCCTAGTAAATAAGAGTTTTTGTCCTACAATGCTATCCACTAATATTATTTTTAGAATTTATGACTAAGTTTAAATCAAAACTAAACCAAGAGAGCTTATTACCTCTATGGTGATCCTTTGTTGTTATAGTAAAAAGGGTTATTTAAATTATAGAAAATAAAGTGAATATATTATAGGTATTGAAGGGAATGGGAAATAGGCATATTTATAGATATTGTGGGGTACAAAATGGGTATTAAGTAAAACTAGAGGTATTTATTATTGGAAAGATGTACAAGGAGGGAGTTTCAACAAAAGGATTTTAGGGGTATTTTGATATCCCCATGAATATAAGGGCTATGTGGTATGCACATATTCATTGAGTGAAGACCCCATGTATTTATCAAACCATCTATCAGCTACACCTCCTATTTTTCATAATATTGCTTCATATAGTTGACTAATGTTCATTGTTGTTTACTATGGTTGACCATGGTTGATGACAATTAAGGAATGTCAACCACAGTTTATGATCACTAACCATGGTTGACCAAAGGTTAATAAGGATTCACCATTGGTGAATGTAGTAGGAAACTAGTGAAAATAATTGACAAAGACCGATTATGGTTAAATATGGTGGACCAAATTTTATGACCATGTTAACCATGGTTGACCATCGCTGAGTTGGTTTGAGGATGGTTAACTATAATTGGACTTATTTTCCATGTTTGACCATGGTCAACATGTTCACCCATGCATGAAGTCTTGACATCATCTTTGATTATAGCCAATTATGGTTGACTATGGGTGAACATGGTTGACCATTATTAACAACATTTAACTATATATGAGTATGGTTGAGCATATTGATCATCCTTGATAAAGTGGTTCATTATGAATATCCATTGATGATCACGATGGCCATAGTTGGCTTACAAGCTAGTACATATAAAGCACAGAATAGGAAAAAATACATATCATAGGAATCCACATTATGGAGGTGGATTTGGAGGAAAGGCTAGAGGAGTAACAAAGAGAGTAGTGCGTTCATGCATGTGGAAGTCTATGTGTGCTACCTTTTCTTCTAGGGAGCGAAGGTTGCCATTTGTTCGCCTGTGGTGACAACGTAGACTTTCCACTGAGTCCAGGATCTCGTTCTGCATGTGTTGAAGATCATTGATATAAGCTACCAATTTATTTCTATCTTCATACCTCTACTCCCTTAGAGTATCGATATTGAGCTGAATGTTGGTCAGTTGAGCAACAATAGACTCCAAGGAAGCAGGGGCCTCTACCTAACCCAGGGAGCGAGCTGGTGACAAAGCCACACCCTCTCCCAAATGAAGGGATGCCAATAGTTTCAATAGAGGAGCTTGGCTTCTCTTCCTATTTTTGTCGTACCATGCATAGTGAAACCCCTCCTCGGAGCACACATCCCCTCTAACGGGGCATTAGAACACCACTATAATCACTAGCCACCCCTAAGAGGATGACATTCCACCTAACCAAAGAAAAGAACTAAAACAAACTATATTGAAGCTGCAGAAGGAGTAAACAGAAGACGTTACCGAGACCTTTACAAACCCTACACTGTTGAGACTAAGGCATTGTTCTGAACTCTATCCACCCTCTTGCCAAGGAAACACCAATGGTAGAAGAAAACGAAGTCGCAAAGAGAGCCCAGGAGTCTGTTTGACCTGCTCTTGCACAGAGCTGACCGACTGATAAGACACCACCGGCGAGATGGCTAGTAGAGTCCCACCCATCAAGATCTCCCCACAATCAAACTGAGAGAAAGCATAAGTGCCATGAGCTATCCCAATTCACCTAAAGAAAGAGGTGATGACTTGGAGTTTCATGCTGTTGTGGGGCCAAGAGAGCCCCGAAATCCCATGGCCATTTCGACTGCTGGTGGTCTCCCTCCTCTAGGCTGTAATCAATATAAAAACCATGTTCGTCTACCCCTAGCCAAAATTACAGCCATGCAACAGTAACACTAGACAAACTATGCACCAAACACTGCCTCCTCATCACCGAAATCCATCGAATAGCCTTTAGCAGTCTCCCTACCTCCATATGAACTATCGCACCAAGATTTTATCTACCGGTAGGTATGACGTACTGTGGAGCTTCATCGAGCTCTGTGTGCCACCATGCCATTGTCTGGAGCCAACGTTAATCACCCCCATTGGGGATATAATTTGTGATATAGTATTAAATTAATTTTTAAGTTAAATTGTAAATACAAGTTAATTAATATTTATGAATAATTCATAATAACAATTGTTTTACTACTAATTTAACAACTAAATTATGACTAGCAGATTTATGTAAATTAAATTACTAGTAAATATAGATGGATATCAAAACACTTAGTTTCTAATCAAAGTATTTAGTTCCTAAAACCTTTCCTATGGTCAAAATTGAAAAAGCATTTAAAAAATTTGAATATTAAAAAAAATAAAATATATCATTAGCTATTTTCAAATATTTTCTAAATATTATACTTTTGTCGATGATTTTTGATTTAGTACTAAAATGCATGAATTTCACACATCCACTTAGAATAAAACGAGGAATAAAGTTGTAGTATATTAAATTTCGTTAACAAAAATCACACATTAACTTTTTGCATGGTAATTGAGACCAATTGTCTGTGTTTGGTTTGAGGAAAGAAGATAAAAAAACTTTAACAAACCAATTGAAATATATGAAAAATTGAAGGCTAATCTCTCAATAAATGACGAATATAAAATGACTTGAAACTAAATATGAACTTAAAAGTAGGATCCTAGTTATACCTAAGGGGAGCTTCAAATCTTTTGACATGCTAGAACAACAAACATTAAAAAAAAAATAAAAAAATTAATGAATTCAAGAACATGAATTTCTTGAATTCTTGAATTCAATATCTTGTTATAAGATCATTTTCATGAATTGTTGATATACTTGGAGACAAAAATTATAAAAGCAATGTGTAAATAAAATTCAATAAATTTAGAGAAAAATGCTCACAAGGTCCTAAAAATTAATAACTATACATTGATAAAACTTTATTAATAAAATTAGGAAAAAAAATGTTCACAGATTAAAGTAATTGGAATTGAAAATAGAAAAAAGACAAAAAAATTATAAGTCAAATTAAAAGGTAATAGAGCTTTAAAAAATATATATTGCAATACGATTTTTTAATTATTTTTTCCTCTTTAAAATTTGTCATCCTAAAAAAGAATAGAAAAAATATTAAAAAACTAGCAATTGTCCCAAAAGGTGCAAAGAGAGGCCGATAGGATTATTAAATTGGAATTGTTGAATTTTTCTAGAAGAGTTAATTGGTTTGTGGAAAACCTTGTTTTCTTGGACTGGATCATTGTGCAATTACTTTTCTTTAGATGTTTTGTTTGTATCTATATTACAAGGAACACATTGAATGTCTTATTTCATTTCTGCTATCCTTAATAATATCCTTTCTATGCTTTTTCTTGATCAATTTGATGAAATATTCCATTATCCTTTGGTTAAAGTCCTCACCTGCATATTAGTGTACATCCCAGTAAGTTCAAAGCTCGAAAGCCAACCCATCTTTTCTACCCGACACGCGTTCATGCATTCTTTTTTTTTATCAATGCATTCATATTCACTACTATAATATTTGATATCTGCACATCATCAATTATCCTATCAATTAAGTGGAAATTTAGGTAGAAACAATGGCGAAATATGTAAGGAAACTTACTTGACATTCATACTGGACATTGTCATTGCTCAAGATGGACTGCTCAAGCACACAGAGTTGTAGTAGACAGGTTTGGTTTTTTTAGCAATCGATGTATTTTGTTTATACATTATGTCTACAAGTGGTCAATAAATATGGTTTTCCTTGTGGTAGAAATCAGTTATAGATGTTTTAGATGAACTATGGAAATCTGAAAATCTGACCTATGTATAAGTTTTTAATTTTTTTTGGAAATTTGGCTAATGTATGATTTTTTTTTTAGGAAACACAAAATTAATAAAAAAAAAACTGTTCACACTTTATGGGAAAGATTCACTATACTTCATGGGAAAAAATGAATATAGAAATTATTTTGGGTAACTAAAACTATTCTAATAGGAGCTTAAGTTTCCCTGTGATGATCGGAAAAATTTAAAAGAGTAAATTATTGGACTCCAAATTTGTCTTATAAACTGTGTTTCCACAAAGTCCTAAAGCATATCATCACACCATATAATGATGCAAAATACATGGATTATTCCAAATAAATTTATACGGAATTTTATTTATCGAAGGAATATTTTGAGAAGTTCCAGCTATTCACATAGAGCTCTACAATATGAGCCGATATAACCCCTGCACAACCAATCTGATTGTACGATTGATTCACACTACTACAAAATTACTCGACTACACAATCTGGTTCGTAATTTTAAGCAATGGGCCCGTCCCTAATGCTAACACATCTTATCCCAAACATAAGGAACCATCAATAGCCTTCTCTATCACTACAACTAAAACAAGGCCTAACATTTATGTAGTTAAGTTTCTGCTTTAGAAATGGCGTCCAATCGACGAAATTAAAATCCTGAAAAAATAAAATAAAGCATAAGATTGCTTGCACATAAAAACAATGATTTAGATTATCGTAGTTGTGTTTGAGAAGTGAGAAATTACTTTAGTGATTTAACTTTTAGTGATTTAACTATGAAGAAGTGGGAGATGGAACCGAAGTGGGAGAAATTGTTGTGACTCCCATAACTAATTGTTGCAGGAGCGACAACAAATGATGTAACCTCGCTTATCATTCGCCATTGTCCACTTCTGTGAGACTCGCACAGATGGGGCAAGTAGATACCTGCACAAATTATATACAAATAAATCAATCATGGGCTAACTTTAGGTATACATATACATATTCATGGCCGTAGCTATATTTCATGTAGTATTTCAGTCAATATACTATTTTACATCTGCGACACTAGTGGTGTTAACAGTGAGAAATAATGAAGTACCTTCCCTTGCGGCAAGATAACACAATGAATGTTGCAAAACCCATGTAAAAATGAAGGTGATATGCTAGTTTTGCCGTTGGTCCACGAAGTAATTGACAGCAAAGGCGATCAGGAAAGTGATGCAGAAGAACTTTATGTAGCAAGACTGAGGACCTGGGGGATCCGAGATTTTGCATAACAGTGCCAGGTTCAATGCACAGCAAAACTCAGAGGTGAAAAGAAGGCAACTCAACCGATATTTGCAAAAAGAAGTCAAAGTGTAGTACATACTTGCTAGATGACACTTCAAATCAATGGTTGAAAGTGAGAAGACAACTCAATCGATATTTGCAAAAAGCAATCAAAGTGCAGTACATGCTTGCTAGATGACACTTCAAATCAATGGTTAAAAGTGTCTCACATGATCGAACAGGCTTGCTAGATGACACTTCAAATCAACGGTTGAGAGTGTCCCACATGATTGAACGAAGCAGGGTAAAAGTGTTGACTATTGTTGATACATAGGAAGGCCTATCGGCCTAAACATAATATAAAAGTGTTGACTATTGTTGATACATAGGAAGGCCTATCAGCCTAAACATAATATAACTGAAAAATTATTAGAATTTTTTTAATTTATGAAAATGGAAATAATAGAAGAAGAAAAAAAAGGTTAAATAAAAAGGAAATAAAACAAAAAAACAAAAAAATAGCAATAGAAGTTACTAAAGCTTTCATAATAAGACTTCAACCAATCACCTTACAAATAAATCAATTTAAATGATAATAAAAAGTAAGAAAAAGTGAATTGACAAGATTAATATATAGATAAGTAACATAAACATCACTTTACAAATAAAACAATTTAAATAATAATAGAAAATAACAAAAAAAATCGGTTAAACTATAGATAAGAGACATAAATTTTTTTGCGAAAGACAAAATAATAATCAATAAAAAAAGGTAATTTCAGTAGCACTTATAAGAATGAGAGAGATGATTAGAAAAGTCAAAGGAAAAAGAAAATCAATATTAATTAGTAAAAAACTAATAAAATAAAAGAAATGTATTTAAACATACAAAAAAACATAACATATAAATATTAGAAAATATAAATATGAATATATTAGAATTTATTCTTAAAAATAGAA
>APFE030363320.1:90623-106446 GCA_000404065.3 Pinus taeda | reverse complement strand
AGGGTTTTAGGCATAGTTTCTCTAAAGGAATACTGGCTAGCCTTCTTTCCCTATATATTTTGAACCTTTGGAATTCTTCTGGAGACAGTTGCAATTGGGCTGTGTGCAGAATTTCTTCTAATGTGTTTTTCTGTTGGAATATATCATCAAATAAATCCTTTTCTCCAGAGAACACCTTTATCTTGACTGCAGTTGTAAAATTGTGGGCAACCTCATGAGGGTCAAATGGCCTTCTAGTGAATTTGAATAGCTCTAGGCACGAGATATTTTTTACTTCTGTGAAACTATGGCCTACATCGAATAGTGAAAAGGCCCCATAGGCTATAGGAAACTGTGGCCATATAGCCTTATTTTTGTCCTTTAATTCTTTAGGTAGGCCACCTTCCCCACAGGTTTGATAGGAAATCTCTCAAGCTAAGAGTTTATCAGGGAAATATAAAGGTAGGACATGAGGGGGTGCAGAACTTCCAAATACCCTGACATAAGTAAACAATTCTTCCCGGACCATCTTGCGACAGTGAGGATGTCTACCTCTACTTCAGGCGAGCATCTCGGAGGGTCTTTATCGTACAACATTCTATACAAGGGTAGCACAATTCCATGACAAATTTGGTAGAAGTATGGAGTGAACTGAGAGTCCCATAACTCTTTGCGATAGACATGGATGGGTAAAGGGTCTTGTGTCATCCACTTCCAACCCATAACAGGAAACTTAGAAACATAACATATTGCATCCATTATATGTGCGGAAAGGTAAAAAGGAGGATAAATTCTCTGAGCCGCAGCTCTTTTGGACCGGTAACTGAAAATGGCGGTGACCAAGTTATCAGACAAGATTTTAGCCCAGTCTACAATAGTGGCGTTTGTGGCAGCATCCAATAATGGTAGCCATTCGGATGAGAATTTGTTGATATCTGGCATTCCAAATATTCTACAGAGCATGGCAGCAGCAAAGCAGTATGGGGAGGTAAGGGAACCAGTACTGTATATACTGTGTTTATCTTTCTTCAGCGGCTCGTCCCTCCTAGACCAGTCTTTGGTAGTTTCTGCCAGGTCCTGGTTTTCCTTTACAAATTTCTCCGTAAACTGCTTGTTATAGGTTGCCTGTGGCTCCGGTAGATGATACGTGAGCTTCAAATCCTGCGCAGCGAATGAACCGATGAGTCCTTGACCATGAACTTTGAACTGTCTATTTTTTATTTCTACGCTATCCAGTAGCCATTTAACCATGTTCGTGTATGGGAGGATTTTTGGCCTCGCTCCTATCCGATGTAAAAATGAGCAAGCTAGCTCTGTTAGGGATGCTTCAAAATAACTCTGTGAACCTGCAACAGCCATAACCTCCATTACTCTAGGATTCTCCTCTACGAGCATATTATACATGCCTTCCCACGTAGCTATTCCCGCGTCTCTGTTACAAGCCGTGTCTGTATACAAAGGTGCCATTTTCTCTTCTTCGGAGCTCGGGACTTTGCTTTTCTTTCCCATTTTAGCCTGCGTATTGCTTTGTATTGTCCTCTATTCTCCGTGCCTGCAATTCACAAGTGAAGTAAAAATGAATGACAAGGAAGGGTGATTGGAAAGTTTTAAATGCCGCAGACATACCAAATATACCACCTTACGTGAAATGGTCTTTGAAAAGCACGCACCCATATTCCATTAATAACTGACAACTAATTCCTTTATTAGCATTTAAAGCGCATAACCATGAGTTAGCTTATGGAAACTACTTTTCTTGAATAATGCGCCTGAAAGATCTGCAATGGAGCGATTTTGCGATTTGCTTCGCAACATCGCAGATCGCAACATCACAAAATGGTGATCTAGATATGATATGACGTCGCAACATCGCTTTATCGCGAAATCGTGATATCGCAATATCGCAATATCGCAGATCACAGGAATGTTATGTATGACAAATGTTGTTAACCTCTTCCTTGCGAGATGCGATCTTGCGATCGGTGCCATCGCACATCGGCAGATTTTGAAGTGTTTTAAGTAAGTTATGTTGAATGCGATGCGATATTTGTTCATTATCACTATCTCGCAAATGTTGGAATTGTGCTTGTAAGGTGGCATCCCACTATCTTCTTGCGATGTGATTTCCCTCATTAAAGATCTTTTTACCTTATCATAAACTTAGATTTTTATAGTTACCAAAGGGGCTTCCTAAGCTTATAATGGTAACTTTATTTGCGGAAAGGAAATGTAAGCACTACTTTGATTTTCTTGGATTTTATAACTAAGGGTTCCCACTTATTTAGTATTAGCAATAACACTTCATAAGGAGGGGGGTTGTTGGTGGCCACAACAGAAGTATATTACTGAGCTCCAAAGAAAGAACAAAAAATAAATAAAATTCATTTGGGCTGAAAAATGTGAAGAGATTTTTTAAAGGTTAAAGGTGTTATTAATGACAACACCAATTTTGAAGGTGCTGGATATGGAATAAGAAATTTTTGGTTTGTATTGATGCCTCCGAGGAAGGATTGGGTTGTGTGTTGATGCAAAAAGGAAGAGTAATAGCTTATGCATCAAGGAAACTTAGAAACCACGAAGAAAACTACGCAACCCATGATCTAGAAATGTCAAAAATTGTTTATGCACTAAATATTTAGAGACACTACCTTCTAGGAAGGAAGTTTGATCTTAGGACTGACCATGGTAGACTACAACGCAAATTCCCTCAAGACCACTTAAATGCAAGACAAGGACAATGGTTTGAGTCAATTAGTAATTATGATTTTGATATCACTTACATAAAATGAACGATAAATAGGGTGGTTTATGCTTTAAGTACCTTCTAGGAAGGAAGTTTGATCTTAGGACTGACCATGGTAGACTACAACGCAAATTCCCTCAAGACCACTTAAATGCAAGACAAGGACGATGGTATGAGCCAATTAGTAATTATGATTTTGATATCACTTACATAAAATGAATGATAAATAGGGTGGTTTATGCTTTAAGTAGGAGGCCTCAGATAATTTCAATGATTCCCTTAAAGACAAATTTGAGGGATAAACTACTTGATTTACAATTTAAAGACACCTGGTATCAGGAGGTTAACAAAATTTTGAGGGAGGACGAAATGAGGATCCCAAGATATGAAGAATGATCCCTTGATAACGATGGGCTACTATGATTTTGGGGAAGGATATATGTACCACCGAATGAAGATATATGCCAGTTAATCTTGAATGAAGCACATTGGGTAGCATACATGGCACACCCCGGTTTTAAGAAGATGAGTGCAGACCTAAAACCACTTGTCTTTTGGAAAGGGATGAAGAAGGACATCGTGAACTGGGTAGCAAGGTACTTAGAGTGTCAACGAGTAAAAGCTGAACATAGACATCCAACAGGGTTATTGAAACCCCATGAGATACCAAAAATCAAAATGGGAAGTTACATCAATGGACTTCATTGTGAGACCTTTTGTAATCTTAGAAAGGAAAGGGCCGGTGGCATATAGGCTTTCCTTACCTCCATCTTTAGCGCCTATGCATGATGTGTTTCATGTTTCTGTTTTGCATCATTATATTTCAAATTCCTTCGCATGTTATTGAATATGGTCATTTCAGGTTTCGGGTGAGGGAACAGTGATGGCCGAACCAGTTCACATACTGGATCAATGAAATTTGCAGCTTAGACGACTGGTAGTGGACCAAGTTAAGGTCTAGTGAGACAGTTATAGTCCCAATTGAGCTACTTTGGAGGACACAGAAGAGATGCGTCACCATTTTCCTTACTTATTCCAAGGACTTCGAGATGAAGTCCATTATTAAGAGGAGGTGTATGTAGTGCCCCGCTCTAGTTGACTGGCAATGATATTTCATTAACATTTATTTAGCCCTAAGGTCAACACTTTATTCTTTGAGGACCTCAGGTTGAGGATCCGGACATATGACTCTATTATTAGTGGTTGTGATATTAGTGGTTGTGATGTTTATGTATGTTCTCCATTGATATTATGATGAAGATAGCATTAATGGTTATGTATGTATCTATTGGTATTATGATGATTGTAGCATTTATGGTTATGAATGTTCTCTATTGATACTATGATGATTGTGGCATAAATGGTTATGTTTGATCTCTATTAAATTTATGATGATGATAGCAGTAAATGATATGTATGCTCTCTACTGATATCATGATGATGATAGATTTGATGGATAGGTATGTTTCCATTGATGTTATGATGATGATAGCCATGATGGATGTGCCCCCATGTTACCTACTTGCATTAGTTCTGGTTCACAATGAGCAATGATGTGAATGACTAGGTGATGTAAATGAAGCTATTATGACAATGAATAACACTGAGAAACCTTGTTACTGATGATTATTGAGTATGGTAGGAAACCATCAAAGGCACTCGCATATGACGAGTTGATGACACCTGGTTTGATGAAAATTTATATTATTTTATCTTTGAAATTCTAAACCGATTTTGGGTTGCAGACACAGATTAGTTGCTTGACCGAATGACTCACATATGGGTAATGGGGTTGTACAAGTGGATGGAACTACATGGGAGGGGTGGGACAGTGTCCCTGATCTCACCCACTAGCACTCCTGCCATGACTTGGGCTAGAAAGGTTGAAACACATTCGCCTTGAAGATCACAATGTCATGAGGGCAGGTCCTAAAGTTGGTTTGTTCATGAGGATTTTACCGTGGGACACACATCAAGGCGGATTCCTTGATCCTCGACACCATTAGTCTCACTATAGCAAGCAACATAAGAGATTATAGTGGTCTCTGTTGTTGCACCTATACTTTCCCTTGTAGTCATTGAATGCTTGAAGGGCAATTGGCGTGGCACCCTTGGAACTTCAAGGGAAGTTCTTGAAGGGCATCACCAAACTTGGCACCCTTGGCATCACAAATAAATTTTTAGGTGTGGCACCCTTGTAACTTCAAGGGAAGTTCTTGAAGGGCATGACCAAACTTGGCACCCTTGGAACCATTAAAAATAAATAAATTAATAAATATAATCAAGAAATGTAAACTAGGTAAATTTACATCAAGGGTACATGGCGTTAGAAACCGAGGTTATTAAATCAAGAATAAAACTTGGGTTAAGAGGATCATGGGAAGAAATAAAAATATTTTATCTTTAAAACTCTACCCTCCCCATGTTGGAAAATATTAGGTAGATTATGTAGTTTAATTAGGTAAAAAGGGGAAAGAGGGACATAAACGTAAGGATAAAGATTAATCCTAAACTAGTTAAACCTAATTAAGAGAAGAGGAAGGTGAATTAAAATAAGATTAAGAAATCAAACTTTAGAGGAATGTAGAGAACCTCCATGTGGCAAGAATATCCATCTAAGAGATAACTTGAGTTAAATTATGGAATAGATAGGGGATCAAATCTTGAACTCATTAATTGACTTTAGTAATGAACACAAATTAAAGAGTAACAAGAGGGATCAAGAGGCAACTAGGAGAAAAAATAGGAATCTTGTTGAGGTGAGGAAAATATTAGTTTTAAATTAAAATTTAAATAAATAATTTTGGAGACCTTTGATGAGAGAGTGACACATGGGTGGGTGAATAATCAAACAATTGAATTATAAAAAAATTAATTAATTATGCATGACATGCCAAGTGTCACCTATGAGGACTCCTATAAAAGAAGGGGCAAGCCATGGGAGAAAGGATTTTTTGAGGGAGGGGGAAAAACTCTAGTGTTGGATGGATGAGACTATGTCAGTGCAGTGATTACGAAACTATAGTGAGTTTGGTGAGGTAGAGGATTTTAGAGAGGGGACTCTTGAGCCAAGAAGTGCTCTCCTCTACCAGCTATTGCATTCCTCCATTGTACAACCCCATTGCAACTCGGGGGTCCGCGGGGAAGAAGAGTACCCAAGGAGTAGGTTGGGAGGTTAACCGGTGGGTCATCGTATTCGAATCAAGTATGTCGCCATTCACTCTCGGAGGTGACCGACAACAAGGGAAGACAAGTAACGGAAAATCAATTGGAGTCTCGTCTTCTGGTGAACGGTACATATGTGTTGCAATATTATTTTGTATGATTTCTTTATGGCCTTAGTTAAATATATGTAAATTTTATGATATGTTCAGTGAAATAAAATTTAGGGAGGTATTAGATCATGCTCGATAAATTTGAATTCCCAATGTGTTTCTCTTCTGGTTGTATTTTGTTGTGCTTTATATATTATATATATATTATATATTAGTATGAATGGGTCCTTACAAATGCATCTAATGTATTCAATGAATGGGATTTTAAAATAGCATCTGCACTAAGATCAATGCATCTAATTCAATCAATGAAATGATATTAGAAATTAACATTTGTACTAAAATCAATGCATCTATTTCAATAAAAAAGCAAAATATCAATGTCAAATTAATTAAAATAGAATTAGAACCTTACATATGCCTTTACCCTTTTAACTTGGTGAAAATGTTTAATATTATAATATTATAATACTATGTTCAATATCAAATAATGTTGTAATATTATATAATGTAAATATTTCTACAAGTGTTTAAGGGGCAGCTTAATTAGCAAGCGTCATGAAAATAAAGTGTTATATACCAAGAGATTTGATGTTCTAATACCCTCAACTTACCCGTGTATGCAGAAGGGGCATACATAGGCACCTGGGATTTATAGTGGTAGTAGTCAAAGTCGAACCCATGTCATGTGAGTACACAATCAACCTATTTGTTGATTCCTCTAGTCACAAAAAATATGTAAAATATTTATATATGTTTAATTAATATTTATATTAAGAATATGTATTAATTAAGCATAATTATATTATATATATATTATATATATATATTATTATATAGCTATATATATTATATATAATATATATATATATATATCTATATGTTATTATATTAAATTAGCATTATATATATGTGTGTGTGTGTGTGAAAAAGCAATCTGGGAGTGAACTTACGAAAATAGACTTAGTGTTTCAAATAAATATGTTGATATGTTGTTTCAAAAAACATCCTTATGATCTAATTCTTGACTTATGTTTGTATCCATATAAATCAAATGGTTGTTTAACATCGATCAACATTAATCGATGATAGAAATCAAAACACTTTCTCTCATGATACATCTCACATTCCTGAGATTAAAAAAATGATAAAAATTAACCTGATTACAACTTTATTTTAAATTATTATTATTATTAGTTATAAAAAAATCAAATATGAGTTAAACATTAAACAATAAAAAAATAAAAATAAAAAACATGTAGCAAAATTATTAACTATGGAGATTCACCCTCACTTTAATATGGAGATTCTTAACTTGTAAATAGGTTTTGTTACAACACCATGGGCCAATATTGATATCACACATATTTCTATTACATTTTTTTTAATTAATCAATTTAATTAAAAAGATGGAAAAAGCATAACTTCTTTTGAGATCAACCTCATTCTTTAATATGTGACTATTAGAAAAAAATCTAAAATATTTTGTGGAAACTGAATCCCTACTATCCACCTAATTATTAATAATTAAATTGAAATTCTAAAAATCTCATTCCAAAATAAATAAACCTATCAAAATAAATGTAATATCAATATCAAATATTGGAAAATAAACTTTAAATATGCTTCAATTTCAATCAAATCTAACCCAAAGAACAATGTATTAAGCTCCATCTTGGTCTTTGTTAGCATTGTGATTCAGTTTGTATGTAATGTGTTCCTTGTGATACTCATCACAATTACTCGTTGCATTTTCCACCCTTACATACATCCTCCTCTTGGTAGTATCTAGAATGCTCTATTCTAATTGTTGGACACCTAATACACTAAGGGTTATGATGTGGAATGTGAACAATTGTAGAAGTCCAAGAGACCAATTGGAATATGAAAACCAAGGGTCATAAGACTGTACTAATATGTATATCCTTGTGAATAAAATGCATTCAATTATTTATATTATCTGTTGTTTACATTCTTATGTTGTTTAACATGGTATCAAAGCGAGCGAATTCCTAACCTGCTCAAACCTGAGCCACTAGTTTGTGGCCTTTCTTTGCATATTAGCTTTGTCCACAGTCTCGAAATAGAAAAAATGGGAAGTCTCCTCTTACTCGGCATGAAGTCTAGGGAAGCCAACAAGAAAAGAATTGTATGAGTGGAGCTTTGGCTTGTCATATGGAGGATCGAACTCCTACACAAGAGGAGGATTTGAGGAGTTGAAAGGGAAGATTTAATTCAAACTAAGATGTATCTCTCTCCTACGCCAACATTGTAATGCAACACTAAGATATCAGTAGAATTTTGCATTTATATTTCTTCATGATACTTGAGAAGTGTGGTAATGGTGATTGTAGAAGACGAGGGAGAATAACTTTTTAATGGAGCATAAGATTATGACTAGATTGAGGTGTCTCTACTATGTTTGTGTTATATTTTGTGAACAAGCATACAGTCAGGTCATGGGAATTCTTAGTTTCTAGGCTTTCTACTCTATCTATGATTGTAAGAAGGGGATAAGCAAGCTGTAAAACTTGAGGTATGTGCCAGAATGTTTCATGTGGACCAATTGCATTTAGAATGTTGAAACTTGCACATTAATCCAATCGAGGGTTGTCACTTCTAATTCTCTTTATTATCCAAGCTTCAAGGATTATAAGAGCCACCTCATAAAATTTTGAAGTCTTGGGTTTGTCCATTTGGTATTCCATAGTTGGGAGTTCAAGAAAGATTCAAAGTTTAAGAAGATGTGCCTGAAGTCAATTGTATCATTTTCTAAAGTAATTTGACTGGCATTGTAAATGGGTGCATTTTCACTGAAACTGACACCCCTCATTTTTTGACCTTGAGATGTTAAGAAAATAGCCATACTTGATTATGCATTAGAGTTGTTGAATACCCTATTTCATTCCACTATTGATGGGATGGTAAAAATCAACAAGGGCACTCTCTCTGACATTTAAATCTGTTTGCAAAATGCACAAGAAAATATCAAGTCTTTACAGCTTGAATCACAACTACAACAAGATGAGTTACAATAGAAAAGACATCATTCTGAACTGGTTTTTGTTCAGAACAATTCCCTATTTTGAGTTTGAGACAGACTCCCATCAACAACCATAAACTAATCAGATTAGTGAGATTGAGGTTGTTTCACACCAAGTGCCCATTTCAAGAGCAGTTTTGCATAAAGATGCAAAAGTTCAGGTTGTACTTCCCAAGCCTATCATATAACCTTGGGAAGAGCTTGTTAGAAAAAAGCATAGAAACGGTCTTGGATATGAAAAGGATGTATCTTTTCATATTCTCAAATATTCCAAATCCATATAGTTTCAAAGTGTTGGGTTTCTTCATGGCGGTTCATCTTCACCTCTGTCAAATCCTACTTCTCTTCCACAATAGCCACAAATTATCAAATTCCAACATTATGTCAGAGTTGGCCATGTGAAAGATCAATGTTTTGATCTTCACTTGTGTGAGAATTGTCATAAAAATACTCATCATTCAAACAAATGCTTTAGAAACAAGCCTCCTTCAAGAACGAAGATTCGCCTTAGATGGATCGCTTCTTGGTAATGGGCTTCAACAGCCAAGAAGATATCATGGTCATACCAAAAAATGTGTCCTCGAGTATTGACATGTCTTGCAATTGATATTTCTTCATCTTCTCACCTGGTATCTGATAGAGGGGGAATTTATGGTCATCTACAACCTCCAAAGATATGTCAAGTCATCTTGAGTCATAGCCTGAACCTATTGCATGGGCCTAGAGCCAAAGTGAACCATAACCAAATTCAAAGTTGTAGTCAGAGACAGAGTAATGCTCCATGAGCATGTTTTTTGGTTAGTGACCTTCCTTAAACCACCATTGGTTGATACTTCAATGGTATCCCACCTTTTCAAAGAATTAGGGAGCACTTCCACTTGAAGAAGACTTCAACTTCTATCCAAATTTGAATTGTTCCAGTGACTGCACTAAGTGTTCCAATGTTGGTGGTCAACCTTAAACCACCACCAGTTGAGACCTCAAGTTCTCCCACCTTATACCATCATTTCAGAAAGCACATTAAGCCAGTAGTTTCCATGCCTTTTTTGCATTTTTTGTATTTTAGCTCTCTTCTTGGACTCAAGTATACCCCTTCATATTAAGGGGGGTAATGTTGGACACCTAATCCGCTAAGGGTTATGGTGTGGAATGTGAACAATTGGAGAAGTCCAAGAGACTACTTGGAATATGAAAACCAATGGTCATAAGATTGTATTAATATGCATATCCTTGTGAATAAAATGCATTCAAGAATTTTATATATTAGTTGTTGTTTACATTATTGTGTTGTTTAACATTGATTAAAACAATCTAGCTCGTCAAGATCGATTTACAAGTTAATATATTTTTAGGGTATCACAAATTAAGATATACACTATAGAAGACTAAGCAATAATTCTTAGACACAATCAATGATATGATTGATGAAATTGAATATAAGGGATCTACTTATTCATAATATATGGTTGCAAATATTTCATTGACACAACAGATAATCTTATTAGTGAAACTGAATATAGGGTCCTATCCTAAAGAGGTACTCGACTCAGTTATCATTATCAACACTTGTCTTGTGGGAAATGTAGAAATTGGTTTAATTGTTGGAAAATCAGGGTAGGTCCACCCGAAGGGACCAGACCCCCCAGCCAAATTAATCAGAGCGTAACCCTAAGGGTGTCGAAGAGAATTTAACCCATGACCTCCCAATGGAAAGGGACTTTAGCAATGAGACCTCGACCAATTGAGCTAACCCTTGGGGTTATTATCTTAAATTTTCATATTTATATAATAATTAATAAAATGTTTCCCCATTGTTGATGATTATTGACAATAGAACAAATCATAATTAATTGAATTGATGGAAAAGGGAGATTTCTGTTGGTATCACCACCCACTCAACAACTACATTTATGTTGTTTTCATGCACACAAAAGAGGCCATATTTTTAGTTTGATATTGTTCTAGTGGAATGAATCAACAACCTCCCCATCACTAATTCATCATTGTGTAGGAGGAATTTTGATCTGGAACAATGTCATGGCTAAGACAAGGGTGTGAACATGTATATTTAAAACTCTCTGGTGGTACCTTGTAAGGAATCCATGTTGCTTTTGGCTCAATGGTGTTCAATTTATTTATTTTGGTTGGCATTTTGGTTTAAGAAGCTTTGTAATTGCTTGGGAAATTATCCTCTCTTTAGTAAGTTGTATCTTTATAGTAATTAGTAGGTTGTGACTCCATATTTATTTAAGAATTACATAAGAGTCCTAAACCAACAATTGGAAAACACGAGCGCCTTCTCATCGATAGAGTCAACCATGATTTTAAGCAATAGGAAGCATGTTCTCATAAGCACTATTAAAAATGGTTTTCCAACTTCTCGATATAGCTTTGATCTACAAATTGGTGTTTTTTCTAGTTTTATTGTAGTTAATTTTGTTTCTCGTTGCTCTTTCTTGTTGTGATCATCTCTATCTATATGTTAATATAAATAATTTTCTCCCTTGGAGAACCCGGTTAGTTGTTTCTATAGTTACAGGAATAGAGTAGTTTCCTCCCGGGTTTCAGTTTGTCTAGCTCCTCTCGACCTTGGCAGTGTCCTCTTCGTCATCCTGCACTACAAATTATATCCTAATTTTCCTTTTTTCTCTCATCTTCTCCCAGAATCCTGTTGAGCTATTATGTGGTCCAAACTACATTTTGTAGTTTTCTCTTTATTTTTCCGGTGAGTTTGGTCTCCCCCTTTAAACAAATGGTGCACCTAGCTCACTAAAGGAGACAAAGGGGGAGAAGGGGCTCTCATCATACGTTCAACTCTAGAGACCAATTCTTTGTAGAACATTCAATTGTAATTTATGTGCAATATGCCCACTAGAAATTCCTAAAGAGATATGGGAGGAAAAAACAAGAAGTCAAGATAGAGAGAAGGTTTATAACAGATGTCGAGGTCGAGCATGTTAGAGGCTTGGTTCTAGGCATAGGTAACAACAAAAACCGACAAACTAGATACATGCAAATTTCCACATATACTGGCAATTGAAGACCATAATGGGCAAAGTATTGGTTGAGCACTCTGAAACTCAACAGGAGATTCTATTAAATATAGATGAAATGCAAAAGTAGACAAGAATGCTCATTGAGAAGGTTTTGGTTCTAGCCAAAAAATTTGTAGATTTAGAGTTTTCTACTTAAGAAGAGGACAATGAAGTCCCTGATATGATCTAGGTGGATTTGCCTTCCAGATAGATGCAATTTCTTTTCATTTTTGTTATACATACTAGTAATAGCACTCCTAAAATCATAGGTAATGCAAGCTCTAAGTTTCTTGGTAAGGCTACAAGTTATTTTAGATGTTACTACTTATATGGTTTTGTCATCGAATTTAAATTGTTTATGTGGACAAAAGCTATATTACTTTGTTACTTGTTGGGTTTCCCCAATATTGGAAACCCAATAGTCATAGTGACTTCCAAGGGGCATCTAGCCTCGACCAAGCTTTGCACAATCTTAGTGATAACATTTCATTAATTTGTAGATCATTTTTCCATCCAATAAATAAATTAGTCCTAACCTAAAATCAACTTAATTACAAAAAATACATAATTTACTATCAAAAATAAAATAAAAAATATTCAATATTAATTTATTTATTTTATTAAACACTAAATATCACTTTATTTTTCTTAATATTAATTTTCAAAATTTAAATTTTTCCCACCACAAATACATCTAGTTTCTTTTAATAGAATTACCTAGCTTCTTTTAATACCATTATTTAATACAATTATCTAGTTTCTTTTAATACAATTATCTGGTTTCTTTTAATACAATTATTTAAAACATTTAAGGAAACCTGAAATATCTCAAAAATCTTTGAAAAATTAACTTAAAAATTTAAACCTTTGTTTCAAGGGTGATACACCTAATTGCTTTTAATGCAATTGTACTGTAATAAAGCATGTAATTGTAATTTAATTGTACTCTTTAAAAAAAAAATAACATGCATAAATCATAAACAAAATTGAAATTGCATATGTGCCTATGACAACCTCATATGCCCTCCACAATTAGATTTTAATGGTAAGAATTATGCTTCTTGAGTTGGACTTGTTTATGTGGTAGCCTAATTCCAAATTCCAAGTGAACGTTAGCCATTGTCATGATAGTGGAGGACAATTTATCCTCCTTGTCTCCTTGTCTGAGAAATGATAAAAAAAAATAACTGAAGGAGGGAGAAGGTCACCTTCCAAATATTGTTACCACAGAGTCCTATTATAATGCTCTGACAATGTCACAGAGAAAGATCTGAGGCCTCGGTGACAAAGCCTCCAAGATTTTAAGCTATGGTCCACAACGACTCTATTACCCAAGCTTTGTGAATAGTGACAAAAACTAATGATATCGTACATTGTCAGGGCCAGGTTCATGTGCTTGGATCTAGAGCCATCAAAACTTTGACAACTAAATGCTTTGTTTAGCTTACAGTAAAACCATGGTGGTAAAGACCCTGGCCATAAATGCATAAATACTCTGTCATCTAGCTTTTTCCTTAAGATTATTTTTCAAAAATCTAGTTTCTAAGATCAGAGATGATGTCTTGGATGTTTTTCATATTTTTTTAAGATCAGAGATATGTTTTTTATATTGTTTTTTTGAATTATTGGATATAGGTATAAATGTATTTGGCTTGTATTTGTGCAATATGGTATTAATTTCGACCATTGCCACTATAATATTTAAAGCTTTAATTGTAATATTTTAATAAATAATACACATGTAAATATTTGAAATTGAATATAATTTTTTATCACTTATATAATTTTACATAATACAAACTTATGAAATAAATTAATCTAAATAAAAGTAATGTTACTAATAAGGCTGTATAGCTAACGTTTCTTGCAGCTTAGTTTAATTATTGAACTTTGAAAAGTATAAATTAATTGGTTTACTACCCATAATCCATATATTGGCCTATTATGAGGCTAAATTCCGTGATAGATGCATCTCAAGATATTAAAATTTGTCAAATTACCAATTTCCCAGAGATCTTTTGGAAAAAATAAAAATAAAAATAAAAAAATCATTATTAAAATTTTATAATATAATCCATTTTAAAAATATTAAAAAAATGTATATTTTATAATTATATGTCACATAAGTAATATAGTAGGAGTAGTCCTGTCCCAATCTAAACATGAATCTGAGCAAGTATTATCAATTATCCAATTCTTTTCGATTAAAAAATGAAATAAATATATGATTATGATGATGGTGGTGTTTGGTTGGTGGTGGTTGTTGTGGTGGTGGTTGGTTGCGATGTCCACTGAGACCAAACTTTGGTCTATCAGACCTAAAGAAACGAATTATTTAGTTGGATTTAAGATTTTATTCCTGTGCTCAAAAAGCTTGGAGAGAAACCTCCCGAGCTTACTATAATTTTGACATCGTAAAAGGATAAGAAGGTTAGTATTGCAACAAAGATTATGAAACTGAGATCTAATGTGGTTGTACGTGGAGCACTCTAAGAGGAAGTGATTTTCATCATCGATGTTCATATTCTCACAGAGATGGCAGATCCTTTCCATACATGGTGTTTTAGGAACTACCCAACAACCCATTTCAGTATGGAGCTCATGAAAGTTCGTTCTAATCTTGGCTATATTAATTTTCTTCTTTGAGCTAGTTAAAACAGAGAGATACTTTTGATCTTCTAGGGTGGGGTTGATGACCTCCTTATAATATCTTAATTTTCTTTTAGTTGTTAAATCTTTCTCACATCACAATTTTTCTTTGAACTCAGAAGTAACAATATTTTTAATGTTATTAATGTTTTGCAATGCAACATTCTCGTTGATCTCCCAATGGTATAACCAGGCCATTGTGTCTTTATACCAACCTCATTTGAGCCTTAGGTGTTTTTGGTTGGAATTTAAAGTTAGCTTAGGAAGTCTATGGTCTCCTGTGTTATTGAGTTTGTGCTTGTACAACAGAAGCCTAGTCATAGCTAGGCTCTCGATAGGGGAAAGACCCACTTCTATAAGGAGAATAGAATAGGGTGTATTGCTTTTAATTTTGAGGTTATACATTATAAAACGCTTCTGGATTTGCTCAATATTTCTCGAGGATACTCTAGAGATGTTGCAACCCCAAACTCACATCCATATAAGATAACAGGAGTGACTAAAGTTTCAAAGAAGAGCCTCTTTCTATCCCACATTACGAGGTTTGTCGTTTTACAATTATTTTCAAGACCAAAATAAGTTTTGCACCCCCCATTAATCATTTTCTCAATGCTATAGCTCGAGTTGAGCTTGTGATGAATATCAATTCCTAGGTACTTATAAGAAGACACTTCCTCCAAGTTACTATTGTCATACATAAAATTAGCGTAAGTGTCCTTCTAGGATTTGATAATCATAACTTTTGTTTTGTTAGTGTTAACAGTTATACCCATGGTAGAGCATAAATCCTTAAGAAGTCTAAGTTGTTTATCAAGATCCGATGGGCACCTTGCGAGAAGAACAATATCACCAGCATAGAGAAGAAGGATGATGACTATCCCAACTAAGATCATTCCAGCACACCCTGCTTCCTCTAAACAACCTTCTAGCTTGTCGATGTAAATGCCAAATAGGGTAGGGGAGAGGAGTCAACCTTGTTTAACTCTGATATTACACTTAATATCTTTCGACCACCCCTCATTTCTCTTTAACTTGGCAATTACATATATATATATAATAAGCTTATATAATTACATTTCTCTTGGAAATTACATTTCTC
>APFE030363320.1:29245-57156 GCA_000404065.3 Pinus taeda | reverse complement strand
TCTAACAACTCTGTCATCACCGAGTACTACCTCAATATCAGTGCCACTCTCTGAAAGCTCCGAGAAGTACTCACGGACTCCTGTCATATGACGTGAAGCCCCACTGTCTACATACGAGATACCTGTAGATGCTCCGCTAATCGAGGGAAAAGCCTGCTCCCTCTGAACCTGTATGGCAGGTGATCCTGCACTAGAGGACTCACACATAGTGAACGCAAACTCCTGGTCAAAACGACCTGCAAAGTCCTCAATCTCTGCTGAAGCTGCCAAACTCTGGTCCTTCCACTTCTTCTTCTTCTTTTCGGACACACAACTGCATAGTGTCCCATCTTTTGACAAAATAAGATAAGATAAGATAATTTTATTAATGTCCAACGAATGACCACAAAGTAGGTCAAAGGGACTGTTCCAACACTTCACCTTGGAATAGTCCTTCTGTGTGTTTACCTGTTTACCTTTACCTTTGCCTTTGCCCCCACCACTGCTTGTGGAAGCCTGCTTCTTCCCTTTGCCTTTCTTGTCTCCTGCCACCAGTGCTACATCCTCATCCTACTCAACTGGCTTGGCTGCCCCAACCTGACCTTTCTTGATCTCTGTCTGAATGCAATCATCCCAAAACCTCTCCCATGTGGGAAGGGTCTCACGAGCACAAACCCCATCAGCAAATTTCATCCATGAACGGGGGAGGCCATTTATCGCAATTCGCACCAACTCAGTGGGTGGAATGGCCTCTCCAATCACTGCCAACTCATCTCTCACATTAGTAATATTAGTGAGATATCCAGCTGCACTATCATTGCCCATCTTAATGTTTTTCAGTTTCTCCTTCAGAACCATTTTTCGGTTCTCATTGGTACTCTGGTAGAGATTAGACAATGTTGTCCACATCTCATGGGCATTGCTCTTTCCTCTCACATGAGGAATGCAATGGTCTTTGATTCCGTCTAGAATCAGCCTCTTACCCTTGTTGTTCTTTATATTATAAGCAGCCAACTGAGTAGCATCAGTAGGCACAACAACAGGGGTCTGAGTGGTATGCACCATGATATCCCAGACTTCTGCCTCCTCAAAGATACTCTGCATTCTCTCCTTCCAAATGCTATAATTTGTATGCCCATCCAGCCTATCCTCCACCCTCAATCCCAATGACATCCTGTTGTCCTAAAACTAAAAAATAGCACTGATGTAGTAAAGATAAAACTGTTGTTTGTGAAAAATCAGCTTGCTGGAATTTTTTGAGTGAAAAATAGCAGCCTGTAATTTTCCTCCTTGCTGTCCCAAACTGCACTTTAGCACTCAAGCTCTGATACCATGTAGAAATTTCTCATTTCCCACCCCAGTTTTCAGTTTCACCTTATTTCTCCCGTATAGTGAAATGCCCTTTCCCATATCCATACATTCAACAAAAAAAAAAAAATAAATAAAAAATAAAAAAAAAAAAAAAAAATTGTAAAACACAAATCTGGAAATTTTACAAATGTTGGAAATGCAGAATAAAAATCAGCAGGTACAAACAGTCATTTAACACATTTGAACACAGTGATTTTTGGTCAATGTGACCCTGGAAAAACCCCCTACAACTCTTGGGGAAAACCAGTTCAAGATCTCTTCTTTATTTCTGAAAATGTCTTTTTTAAAGTGAGAAATATTCAGCAAAAAATCAGCAAGCAAATTTACAACTTATCTCTTTTCTCGTGCCTCACAGCAAACTGGAAATTACAACGAACAGGACAGCAATAAATGTTGTACCACCTCCTCGATTTTCGTGCCCACTTTCAGCCTTAAATGTTGTTGTACGGCTTGCATTAAATGTTTTGTATGGACTGCAATAAATGCACTGTACGGACCTCGATTTGCATGTAGAAAAAACAGCAAACTACTCAATTTCTGTGTAAACCACTCCTCGATTTCTGTGCAAACCAGCTGTACGGATTTCTAGAAAATTGTGTCAAAATCAGCCTTTCAGTGTGTACTGAATCAGCTGTACAAATCTGCTCAACTGCGGCCTTGGAATGTGTTCCAAGTTGCTGTCTCCTTCTCCTCCTTGTCCAAAAATCTCCCTTACTCTCCTTCTCTCAATCTGCTCATAAAAGAATGAATGAACTTTTGCCTCTTTTTCCTCCTGTAATCTAATCCTAAGTGAGTTTTTGGGTAACCTCTAAATCCAATGGCTGAAATAGATTGAGATCTAGGGCTGAGATTAAATGCTCATTTAAATCTCACTTTTTATTTTTTAACTCACCTCATTTGAATAAAGACCCACTTAGTCATTTATTTCCAAAGTCACTTTTCCTTTCTAATTTTACATTAACCTTATTAAAGTCACTTTTAAATTAGACTTTAGTAACTTTATCACTTAAAGTCACTTTTAAATTAGATTTAACTTTATAAAAATTATAAAGTTACTTTAGGAGAAAATTAAATTCTTTTGGACACTTTTCCCTAGGCCAAAGATCAAAGCCTTAGGGAACCACCTGTCCTCCGGTACCAAATTTCAACAATGTTGTCCCCTGTGTTTTGAATGGATTCCTCTGTCTCTTGCATCTGCAAGTTTTGCTACACTCTCTAAGAACTTCCCCAAAAGTTCTTCTACAGTCTCGCTTTTGTAATCTAGTGCCAAACTTCATTCAACATGTCATTGTTTCCATACCTCTGTAGTCTTAAATCTTCATAAGAAAAACATCTCTTCGTAGGAAATTTCTTCCTTTTCCTGCTCTGATACCAAAAATGATGCAACCCTAAGGCTGCCACACAAATATACCTTATCGGGGCTTAATTTCCCTTTAATGGCCCTTTAAAGCTCCATGCCCACATGTATGCATATCGGAAGCGTTTTATATGCTTTTGGCCTTAAAAATCCCAAATGGATAAAAAAATGATCCATTCAATCACCCCGCCGAACACCCCTTTTCCATTGAAAACCATGCATTTTCATATCGAAACCCAAAACCTTTGAAAAAGCTTGATAACAAAGCTTTTTCCCTTTCAGGACTGAAATACCCTTTAAACTGCCAAAACAGAGCTTTAATGCCTTTTTTAACCAATTATATGTGTTAAGTCATAGATCTAAATCTAGTTGATTGGACGACGCAAATTAGATCACAATATCAGCGATAGCAGTCTCAATGGTCCCATATATCGACGCTATTCGGGGGTTTGATGCGATAAAGCTTAATTGTTATCGATGACTACAATAGGCGTTTAACACTTATACTCTGCTCCGATGTGCTGATGCAACATAATTTAGAATCGTGAATCACTAAGGCCTAGGTCTAGACCTTATAGCGATGCGATAATATGCCGGACCCGACATGACTCAAAACCCTCGAACATAATATTTCAAATCTGCAAACTGGAATCCGCTGGTGTTTTAGCGTGATTTTCCTTTGTAAAGGCTTTCGGCGATATAACAAATGAATACAAAACTATATTTGAGGCTCTCACCCTTCTCTAGCCTGATTTCTCTAGTTAATGGCCTTTTCCTCCTATGTTGCCCGTAGGCTTACAATTCGTCTTCAATCCTCTCCCTCTCTATCTCTCCTCTCGCATCCCTTTTAGAAAACAAAGGAAATTGCATATATGTTAAGTTAACCATCTCCTCCACTATTGGAGGAATACATTACACATTTAGAATTCAAATCCTATCCTAATCTAAACAAACTAGACTACTTGGCTTGATCTCCACGCAAGGAGGATCATTTGCCATTTATTCCCAATTCTGTTCAAAATTAGGCAATAATGAACTACTTACATGTACTTGAAATTAATACAAATTAAACAACCAATTCTTCCTCCAAACTTGCATTAGCCACAACATGTGACCACTCCATCACATTGTTGGCTAGATCTAGATGCTCCTACATCATTATGTTGTTGACATCCATGGTTGAGTGTGACCCTGTACAACACTGATTTCATAAATCACTTGCAACTTGATTCGACTCATCGAAAGTTGTTGTAGAGCTTCCCATGAACCTGTACGTTGACTATTGGCTTGAACACATCTACAGCAGAGTTGCCAATCGAAACTCTCTGAACTGCAAAATTTATTTCACTCCCAATCGTTCCATGTTGTCTGCTCACCAAGCTGCCATTGAAAAGCATGGAAAATATCATCATTCTCCCATAAGATACAATTCATAAAGAAAGACCAACCCATCAATAATCATATTTTTGAGTAAATTTTTGTGAGTTAATTGTCTTGTATAAATACATTTTTCAATTAGCTATTTTAACTTTTAACTCATCTACATAATCACAATATTAAAATTTCCTCTCCAAACCTCAATTTTCCACTTACCATCCAAAAAAGACATCAAACCCTAAAAATAACAATTCGAAATCATGATGTGACCATAACAAAATGGATCTAATGCATGATGTGACCCAAACCATATAGATCTAATGCATGATGTGACCAAGACCATATAGATCCAAGTCAATATAGTTGACCTAATGCATGATGTGACCAAAACCATATGGATCTAATGCATGATGTGACCAGAACCATATAGATCCAAGTCAATATAGTTCACCTGTCACATAGGATGAAAATTGTACCAACATCTAATCTATTTCACTCCATAAACTTTGTGCAAACTTCTGATGTATTTGGGTCCATATATTTAAAGGTAATGCTCCAAGAAATATATTTATTTATAACTTGAATATTTTACATTAAGTGTCTTTGCGTTGATTTGACTATTTTACATGCAATGCAGCGTGTATTGGCTGCTCATAGAGGTATTCTACATGATTATTTTTTTTTTGGAGAATATATGTCCATGAAAATGGTAATTATGATAAGGTCATGAATTTGCTTAATAAAGGTAAGATGTTATCATTATTATTATTTTAATTATAATGATGATAATAAAGTTGTATTTGCAAAACCAAATTAACTAAAAAGTGGTGGCTTTCCACCAATAAATTATTTACGCATACATATTTAATAATAAATATCTATTTTATTATTAATTATTAATTTAATTGTAATAAATTTGTTATTTCAAAAATAGCATATTAATTTACACTAATTTAATTATTTTTAGTTATTAATATGTTTTAATAAGATATTAATTTATATTAATTAATTAATTTTAATTATAATATATTTCAACTAAATATATATTTGAAAAAAAAATTGAAACGCAAAAGCAATACACACTGAAACATGGAATGTGCAACTATGTTAGAGAGCTTATTTGATATGGATTCACTTCCATGACCCACTTATATAATGTAAAATATGTACTAATATGAGAATTCATTAGTAGTCTTTTTCTTTGGAAGTGAAGGGACTATAGTGTTTGCTAAATAGTTGATTGCCTATTCATCTAAGAGACAACCATAAACATTACGCATTAGCAAAGTCCTCTAAACTAATCAAATGATTCATTGATATAGTTATAGTTGTATTATTATCCTTAATTTTGACCAAAAATTACTCTAGCGATTTGTAAAGTCCACTTTATAAAAGTTATAGTTGTGTTATTTCTAGTGTGTCATTGATGTAGCTATAGTTGTATTATTTCTAATTTGTCATTGTTAATCTTTGATATATTATAAAATAATTGTGCTCTAGTCAACTAAAATCAATTTACAAATGGGAATGCTTTTGGCAATAGTTCATAGAATTATATTATATCACATCAATTTATCTAAAAAGAATTTACAAATCATCATCTATAAAAGGGATATTAATTTTTATATAAATAATTTCTTCAATTTTCAAAGATTAAAAGGTTCAATTATAACTTCTAAAAATATAAGCCCAAATCATTCTTAATATTTTTACAAAAATATTAAAAAAATTCACAAAAGTAGAAAGATTACTCAATCATTATTAATGGCAATTAGTTCATACCTTTCAAAGTTCAGTAATTAAACTAAGCAACACAGAAGGTTATACAGCCTTGTTCATATCATTTTTAAATTCACATATAATGAGTTAAATAATATTTATTTATCATTATTGTTGCTAAATGCCCATTTTATTTTACATTAACAATATTTATATCTTTTAAATTTTTTAATATTATAGGATAATAAGACAAATGCTCATATTCATAAATTTTAATAGCTTTCAACTTATTAGTATTCATGAATTTAATTGCTTTCAACTTCTAATTATTATGGATTACTATAAATGTAAATGCTATGCTTAGTTGACACATAATTAACTCATAGCCTTGATCATATCATTCTTAAATTCACATATAATTAATTAAATAATATTTATTTATCATTATTGTTGCTAAATGCCCATTTTACTTTATAGTAACCATATTTATATCTTTTAATTTTTTGAATATTATAGGATAATAAGACAAATGCTCATATTCATAAATTTTAATAGCTTTCAACTTATTAGTATTCATGAATTTTAATTGCTTTCAACCTCCAATTATTATGGATTATATAAAAGTAAATTCTATGCTTAGTTGACACATAATTAATTCATAATATGTAAATTTAATGTTTAAAATAAATATTATTTAATTTTTGAATATTTATTTAAAATAAAATATTAAGTTATAAAGTAATATTACTTTTTTAATGTTATAAAGATGACAAATTTGTTTATTCGGGTGTGTTTTAAAAATTATTTAACATTTTATTTCACTCTGAGGTTTGTGTGAGGTTTGTGAGAGTTTGTTCTTATTTTAATAATATTGACTTTCTTTATTAAACTAATTAAAATAAAAACATAATATTGTTCTTCTAGAGTGGGCTTAATGACCTCCTGCAATATATTAATTTTCCATTTTCCTCATCTTATATATCACACTCTTATTTCTCCCTAAATTTTGAAACTAAATAAAATAAAAACATAATCTTGATCTTCTGGAGTGGGGTTAAATGACCTCCTACAATATCTTAATTTTCCATCTTCCTCATTTTATATATCACACTGATATTTCTCCCTAAATTTAGACGCGATAGTAATTTTAGTGGTATCAGAGAATGACCTCCTCCTTTATTTTCCAATGGTTTTAATTCACACATAGCATCATTAGACCATCTCTCTTAAGCCATAGGGTGACTTTCACTAGTGTCCAAAACAATCTTAGGAAGCCTCTTATCTTTCATGTTAGTTGTGTTGTGCTTGTGCATGAGCTACCTAGTCATAGCCATACTCTTAACGGGGGGAAAACTAACGTCTATGAGGATGATATGATAGGGAATATTGCTTTTAATTTTGAAATTATATATAATAAAATGCTTCAATATTTTCCCAATCTTCCTCAATGATTTTATGGACGCATTGTGACCCCAAATTAACATATCCATATAAGATAACATGAGTAATGAGATTATGAAAGAGGAGACTTATTAGGCAAGGACTCTTCTACATGTTGTCGTTGATTACCTTTTGAATATTATCATTCAAAGAATAATGTTTTTGTTGGGTAAAATAAACAATTTAAAATCATGAGAAATTTGTTAGTTACAACTAATCCTCATGGATATGGGTCATAGATCAATGACTTACACTATTAGAGAATCTCAAAAATGATATCTCATAAAAAAATAACCCAATGCTTCTTATTAATATGAATTGTTTTGCTTCTAAACAACTCAATGTTTCTTATTAATATGATTTTTTTTGCTTCTATTATCCCCCATTAGATGGTTTGAAAGCAATATACCCTGTGAGCATTTAAGTTGGTTTGAAAGGAATATACCCTGTGAGCATTTAAAACCAGTGGAGAGGAATGAGAGATTTATGGAATGATATGGGGAAAAAAATGAGAGAATAGGTTTCAAGATGGAAAGAGGAGGAAATGACCTATCAAGTTTAGGAGAAACATATCTTGGCTACATGAGGTATTAGCATCAAATCCATTTTCATTAAATCTAAACCATGTTATTTTACACTCATGATCTTTCTAATATGGTATTGTTGTAGCTGCTACAACAACACCCAAAATTTTGGGCATATTCAAAATTTTGGGTCCCCCTCCGCGCACCTCAGACCACTAGCAACATGATTGGATTTTAAATTGGCCAACCTCCCTATGGCTTGTTCTTATCAAACCTTGTCAATGTTCCCACCCATGTGATGTATATTACACTCATTTTTCTTGTTATCTCATGATTGCATTAGGTTTTTGGAGGTTTCTTGCTTCAAAGATGCATTAAAAGTCCCCCATGACTTCAAAACTTATCTTTCTATAGTATGAATCACAAATTAGTGGAGGCACTATGTGTGGGTAGACAAGACTTCAATCTGGCTTTCATTATGTTGACCATATTAGGGTTTGGGAGAGACCCTAAATTGTTAAAAGAAAGGTTCCCTTCCTACATCGCCCTTGTATATTGTAAGCTAATTTTCATAAGTTTTATGTTGTGGCTTGTATATTTCACTTAAAGAAACATCTGTCATATTTTAGATATCCACATTAATGGGGTGAAGCTCTCTTGAACCTTATGGATCTCACTTGGGCCGGTTTTTAATTTCCTTGTTTATTATTAAAACTTTATGGTTGAAATGTATGTTAATGATCCCACTAAACTATATGGTATTTTGGCATGTAAAGCAAGCGAAAAGAACACACTATAAGTACCCGACCAAAATGTAGGAGCCAATGACAATGGGCCATACACTTAAAATTTCCATTTATTCCAATTAATTATTATTTGCTTGGGCCAATGCATCAATACCATAGTGCTACCCCAATTCAAATGGTGGTTTCCCTTGACACACATATGTTGCGTGAAGGAGGGGTTGGGACCTTGTTTCCAAAAAGAACATGTGATATGGCAACATTAATCGTGAAAGCATCATACCACAAGCATATTATGGAACAATACTAGCTCACAGTGAGGGTTAATCTATTGAACATATAGCTGAAGGATATTTAAAGTATTTACATCATGAATTAAGCTTTATTGGATGTATTTGTTCATTAAATCAAAAGGAGTAGCATAAGGCACGATGGATCGCATCTTAGTAATGAGCTTCAAAAACTAAGAAAATATCTTGGTCATAACACAAAATTTGTTCTCGAGTATTGGCATGTCTTGTAGCTGATATTTCATCATCTTCTCACCTTGTATCTGACAGGGGGATAATTGATGGTCATCTACAAGCTTCAAAGATACATCAAGCGAGCCTAAGCCGCGACCTAAACCTGTTGCCTGAGCCTAGAGCCAAATTCATCCATACCCAGATTCAGAGTTGTAGCCAGAGGTAGAGTAATGCTCCATGAGCATGCTTTTTGGTTAGTGGCCTTCCTTAAACCACCATCGGTTGAGACCTCAATGGTATCCCACCTTTTCAAATCATTAGGAAGCACTTACACTCGCAAAAGACTTCAGCTTCTAGCTAAATTTGGAATTATTCCAGGAACTGCACTAAGTGTTCCAGTGTTGGTGGTTAACCTTAAATCACCACCAGTTGATACCTCAAGTTCTCCCACCTTATGCTATCATTTCAAAGAGCACATTTAGTCAATTGTTGCCATGCATTTTTTGTATTTTTTGTATTTCAAATCTCTTCTTCGACTCATATATACCCCTTCGGATTAAGGGGGGAATGTTAGACATCTAATCCGCTAAGGGATATGGTGTGGAATGTGAAAAATTGGAGAATTCCAAGAGACCACTTGGAGTATGAAAACCAAGGGTAATAAGATTGTATTAATATGCATATCCTTGTGAATAAAATGCATTCAAGAACTTTATATCTTATTTGTTCTTTATATTGTTGTGTTGTTTAACACTGATTAACACAATCTAGCTTGTCAAGATTTATTTACAGGTTAATATCTTTTTAGGGTATCACAAATTAAGATAACACTATAGAAGACTATCACAAATTAAGATAACACTATAGAAGACTATGCAATAATTCTTGGACACAGTCAATGATACTATGCAATAATTCTTGGACACAATCAATGATATGATTGATGAAATTGAATATAAGGGATCTACTTAGTCAGAATATATGGTTGCAAAAATTCCATTGACATAACAGATAATATTATTGGTGAAATTGAATATAGGGCCCTATCCTCAAGAGCTACTCGACCCGGTTATCATTATCAACACTTGACTTGTTGAAAATATAGAAATTGGTTTAATTGTTGTCATATATGAGCAGAAGAAATCTAATCTTTGTTGGAATATGTAATTCCTACTTGTCTCAATTGTGATTTTTCTATCTGGAGGAGTCTGTTCCTAGATTTGTGTGTGGTTGAGATATTCTCTCAACCAACAGATTGTGTGTCCAAGATAGTTTTCCTATCTTAAGACAATACTCCTGTATATATGTAATATCATATTTGATTAATGAATGCAAGATATTGTGTGCACTATCAAAAGTTAAGTATCTCTAAGCTATAGGATAAAATATTGAGCATGTGAACATCTTCTACATGGTAAGAATTTCACATTTAATTAAAATGTTTTTTTCTAGAAAAGTTGTTTTCCCTGACTTTACATGTCGATATTTTAGTATATGAACACAAATTCATCTGAACTCAAGTTATATTAAACATTAAAAGTGTGAAAGTTGCACTATAAACTTCATTTAAATATGTCAATTGCACGTTACTGAGATACAAAAGTTTGGAATATTATTTTGCATGCTGAAATGGTTATATAATTTTCCTTGTATGGATCATGTGTAAACATAATTTTGGATTTTGTTGTGCACGCAAAATTTATTAACCATTTTAGTTTTTCCATTATAAAAAAATATGAATTTATATATGAATTCTTTGTTTAGAAATATCTATTATTATTATTATCATCGTGGTAATAGATTAAATAATAGAGAATACATTTTTGTTTTCTTCATTTTAATAAATGGCTATTAATGTTGGATCTATTTTTAATTTTTGAAAGAATTTTTTATTAAGCCGACATGTAACTTTATTTTACCAATTATTTCATTATTCCTCCAAATTTATCTTAAATTTTCATTTTTTCCCCGTGGAAAATCGAGGTAGATCCACCCGAAGGGGCCACACCCCCCATCCAAACTGATCAGAGCCTAACCCTAAGGGTGCTGAGGAGAATTTAACATGTGACCTCCCAACGGCAAGGTACTTTAGCAATGTGACCTCGACCAATTGAGCTAACCCTTGGGGATATTATCTTAAATTTTCACGTTTATATAATAATTGATCAAATATTTCCCCATTGTTGATGACTATTGATAATAGAACAAATCATAATTAAGTGAATTGATGGAAAAGGGAGATTGTGATTAGTATCACCGCCCACTCAACAACTACAATTATGTTGTTGTCATGCACGCAAAGGAGACATTTTGAGTTTAATATTGTTCTAATGGAATGGATCAACGACCTCCCCGTCACTAATTCATCATTGTGTAGGAGGCATTTTGGTCTAGAACAATGTCATGGCTAAGAAAAGGGTGTGAACATGTAGATTTGAAACTCTCTGATGGTACCTTATAAGGAATCCATGTTGTTTTTGGCTCAATGGTGTTCTGTTTATTTATTTTGGTTTTAGAAGCTTTGTAATCGCTTGGGAAACTATCCTCTCTTTAGTAAGTTGTATCTTTATAGTGATTAGTAGGTTGCAACTCCGGATTTATTTAAAAATTATGTAAGAGTTCTAAACCAACAATTGGAAAACATGGGCGCTTTCTCATCAATGGAGTCAACCATGATTTTAAGCAACAAGAAGCATGTTCTCATAAGCACTATTAAAAATTGTTTTCCAACTTTTCGGTATAGCTTTGATCTACAAGTTTTTTTGTGGATAATTTTTCCTTTCAAGATTACCTTCCTTGCATAAGCTTGCTATCATAGTTATGATATTTACTTTGCGAGTTGGTGCTTTTTCTAGTTTTATTGCAGTTAATTTTTCTTCTCGTGGCTCTTTGTTGTTGTGATCATCTCTTTCTATATGTTAATATGAATAATTTCCTCCCCTGGAGAACCCGATCAATTGTTTCTATAGTTACAAGAATATAGTAGTTTCTTCTTGGGTTTCAGTTTGACTAGCTCCTCTTGACCCCTTGACAATGTCCTCTTGGTCATCCTGCATTAACAATTCTATCCTAATTTTCCTCTTTTCTCTCATCTTCTCCCATAGTCTTGTTGAGCTATTCTTTGGTTCAAACTGCATTTTATAGTTTTCTCTTTATTTTTCTGGTGAGTTTAGTCTCCCCCTTTAAACAATTGGTGAACCTAGCTCCCTCAAGGGGCCAAAGGGGGAGAAGGGACTCTCATCATACCTCCAACTCTAGAGACCAATTCTTTGTAGAACATTTAATTGTAATTTATGTACAATCTACCCACTGGAAATTCCTGGAGAGATACGTGTTATACAACAAATTGACCTCCTCATTAACTCAGAGGGGAAAGACAAGATAGCTGAAGTAAAGACCACAATCACAGGCCTTGATTCCACACTAACGCTGGTTGTGCACTAACAACCTTCTGTATAAAGCTTGTCTGCAAGCCTAAGGGTGCATTAGTGACCCTACTAACTCAAGTTACTAGTATGGGAACAGCATTAGTGAAACTCAGTGAAGTTCTAAGGGTCAAAGGAATGAATTGACTCATAAATATCTAGATATTTGTTCCTAAAATTACTCAAGAAAAGCAAGGAAACATCCAAATTCAACCTATTTGGAGGATTTCTAATCCGAAAGAAGGAGAAAAATGGGAAAGAGCTTAAAAGCATGGCAAGTTCATTTCTTTTTCCAGGAGGAACTTGGCAACCCTAACTCAATTGCTATATAAGAAAAGCTAGGGCTATTGTGAAAGAGGTCAGAGCATTTGAAAGGATAGCATACTTGACTGTTGAGCATTGTCTCAAATCATAAGAAGTGAGCAAGAAGGGAGAGAAAGAGAGAAGTTGGAGGGGTAAAGGAAGGTTGATACAATAGATGGTTGTAATCACTCTTCCAACATTAATATAGAACTACAGTTGTACCGTCTACTCCATGGTGTTGATACTATCATTCATCCAGTTGTTTGTTCAATACCTATTAGCATGAGTAGCTTAGTTATATGCAATTAGATGTTCTTTTATGTATTCATGTATTAGTTATCAGAGTTGTATATTGTGATTACGCTTGTCTCTTCTATGTGTAGGACTTGATCTGGAGCCGGCTCGAGGGATTTCCACCTAGTTGTATTGTGCTCTCCAGAAAATCTATACAGAGGCTTGAGGTAATCTCCTTCTCCTACTTTGATAGTTAGTTATTGTTTATGAACATGCATGTAACTTTGTGACGGTTGCAGATAATCTTACAGTCTACTGAAGGTCCCGGGAAGACCTTTAAGGGTATCTTCATTCTCCATACACCGTGCACTTTATCCTATAGGAGAATTGGTGACTCCGCTAGGGACTATACATCTAGTTCCCGGTTTACCCAGACTCTTCTCAGTTTCTCCTCCTTCTAAGAGCTCCCTATACTTCTGCAATCCCTTTCTGACCCACCAAAAATCTTGTTGCATCTTGCATACATATATTCATCTCTGAATCTGATCTAGAAAGCCCTCTTTTTGACTGATTTCCTACACTAACGTAGGTTAGCAGACTACACAGAGCTTTATAAAGCACTGTGTTTGTTCACAGGGAGCATTAGTGGACCTATTAACTCTTTGTAGCCACTAATACAGAGCGTTAATCTCCCAATAACTTGATTTTCAGTTATGTCTATAAGCCAAAAGGGATAGGAAGCCTTCTCATGGACTGAAAGAAGATCTATAACTGCATTTTGCTAGCAAAATAGGTGTCCTAAAAAGTTTTTTTTTGGGAAATAATTCTTGTTTTTCTTTCTTAAAAGTATTTTTTATAAAAGGAAGACCCACATTTTTTATTCATCCTTCTGTTTAGCTAATTAAAATTTGCTCTATTTTGGTTTCAAGTAGTTGTTAAGAAACATTGGAAAGAAGTCTTTTGGTTATGCATGTGTTAAATGAATAAGATACATGGAAAGAATATGAATATGTGACAAACTCTCACTTGTAGAATACAGCTTGTTTTCATCGAATTGAGAAAATTTTAAAGCATTGTTTTCTGCATGATTTATTGAGTCAGAGTCTCATCAGATTTCATACATCAACTCCCCTACCGAAGACAATAATCAAGTACACATAAAAATTTACCTAAAATCAATCAGTAACTCTTTATTGAGAAAACAAACATGAGTTAGGCTAGGATCTTGGGATAAGCAGAGTGAGTAAACTGCCCAAGATCAAACACCAAACTAGCGTCATTAAAAGAGAGAAAAATTCCTTCTGCACTCATACTACCGGGACCACTCCAGTAAAAGCAGAGCTAAACACGAGACAACATCGAACTGTAAGTGAAGGTAGCCCGCCTTCTCGTACAAATCCTTTGAGTATTCTATGTATTGGGGATCCCTTCAGGGATTTCGGAGCTGAGTCGGGGACTCAGGTATCCTGCCCACACAGTGTGTTGTCTACGACTATGTCCCCCCCGGTGGTGTCTGTGATCTGAGGTATATTTAGTGGCCAAACTTTTAGGGACTCACACAAGGTGACTGGGACGGGTTGTCCTGGTACCTAACACAGACAGACCTACTCTGTCTTCAGTTTTTGGGAGGGTGCTCATCTTCATGAGAGTACTTGGCCCCTCAATCTGAGGTTCGGGTGAAGCTCTAGAGTAACCGTAAATGTACATCTGACCAGCCTTCTCTATTATTCATTGAGATACTAGGTTTCATCTCCAGTGATTGGTGCTTATCAGACAGGGTCATTTCCCTCTGTTTGTTGACTGATCAATTTAGTATATTTTTTATATTTTTAGGTACTTGAATGCTATCATTTGAGACTTTAATGAATATCACGATAAAATTTATTGATAAAAAATAGCAGTCATTGTGGCTACATCCGACCCTCGTCGTCACTCTGGACGATTGTTATGCCTTCCTCCACTCATTGTGTAAGATCCACCGAGTTCCATTGAATCAGATTCCCCATCTTTGGGGGATCAGTCTCCTAGATATCACACGAGATCTGTTTGGACAACTGACGATTCAAGTTTGCTGGAGGATTTCTCTACCGACGGATTCCTTCCTCCCTTTAACCCTCTGCTCATGAATCCGTTGGAACCTATCTTGGCTCCTGTGGTACCTGTACTTCCTGCTTCTGTAGTTGGAACATTTCCGTCTATCCTGTCAACAACTAACGAGTCATGGAACTTTGTGAACGCTTTCGGTCCTCCACCACTACCCCCTTTGTCCCAAGTACAACCACTCACATGACACCCTCTACAAGTGGAACCCAACCAATGTCGGGTTCCACCCCTTTAGTGTCAAACTGCATACCTTCGATAAATGCCACATATAACACTCCCTATAACGCTCAATGTGGCACTATGGGTGCGGTTCCCATTTACCAACAATATGGTCAGCCGCCATTGTACAGTTCAAACCCCCAAATTCCTGTATCTAGGGGGGTTCCCAATAAGCACATGTTGGTAGGGAACGTAACATTTCCCCCTCCATTCTCAAGCATGCATGACCAATCGCTAATTGACATGAACATTCCTTATGTCAATCAAGGAGAAATGGTTAGTTCTGTGTCGGGCGGGAATCCTTAGAGAGGTCCCAACCAATCCATGGGGGTACCCTACTCACAAATTCAAATGAGTCAAGGAGGCACCGCTTATCCTAGGGGAAATTCTATACCCCAGTATCAAAATCCTCATGGAAATGCACTCTACAACACCATACCTCAAACCAACTGCTACACCATGCAACCCATGTATAATATTGGGAGCCAAATGATGGGAGGAGCACAAGGCTCTTCAAGTTATATGTCATCATTATGGTCCGAGTCGGGGGCACCAAACTCTCTACCTTTCTTAGCAATGTTAGATATACCCGACTTATACAAACTAACAAACGACCCCATCTATCACAACTTACAATGGTCGCGATCCCGCATAAGATAACAATGGACATCCCTAAGTTTGATGGAAACAAAGGGAGGATCCGGGCACCCATATTACCACCTACCATCTTTGGTGTGTTTCAAACTCTATGGTGGATGATAGTGTCTGGTTACGTATTTTCCCTGCACCCTCACTGGAAACGTAGCTAAATGGTACATTGAGTTACCACGCACATCACTAAACACCTTCGACACTTTAGCGATGGAATTCCTAAATCACTTCCAGCTACCCATCCGCCATGAGATTGGGATAGAGCTCCACACTTCATTATGTTAGGATACCACCACCCACATCTCCGATCAAATACATGAATGGAGACGTAGGCAGAGGTTAGTAAAATCTCCCCTCCCAGACTATCTCTTGTCGGACTGGTTCTGCAAGTCCTTACTCTCGCAAATCGCTAGAGATGTCGCTCTAGGTGGTGTGGTCACAGAAGACCAATCCATATGTCATGCCCAGCACTTAGATCTTATATATTCATAGTCTGGCACTCTTTACGAAATAATCCTAATGCCCCTCGTAAGTCCAATGTTTCCGCTACTCAGCACTCTGGAGTGCACGCCGACGGGATTGTCGACGCAACCTATGGGCTGCTATAAAACAACCCAGTGGTCACATCGCCGAGATGTTGGTGGACCCCTCTACCAAATCGACTGCTTTTCCTGCCACCGCGATAAACTCTATGCAGTCTACGCAAAATCCTGGTGGCAAGAACAAGAAGAAAGATAAAAAGATGCCTCCTTTTGAGGAGCAGTCAACAAAGCAGAAAAACCCCAAACAAAAGGCCGTTGCGCCTCCTGACAATGAAAAGGATAAACCCGCCAGATTTTCCTACAAAATCTATGCTGGAGACCACATGACCTATCGTTGTCTGCATCTTCAGGAATGAATACATTTCCAAAAAGGATACTAGTAAGGCCCCTGCTGTCCTTAGAAATCCTTTTCTCGCTCAGCAACAGCAAAACCTTATTACAAACCAACCACATCCCCCGCAAGGGGGAAATGATGGTTCACAACATCCTTCAGTTGGTGAAGGATCTTCTACCATTTACACATTTGAAATAGTAGGGCTACAACAAGAGCCAAATCTTATGGAGCTCCTGTCACTCATGCAACGAAACCTTCCTCAAGTCAAAACCCACCGCCACCCAACGATTTGCATATTGAAAGGCCAGCTGCTGACCTTGTAATTCGCCCCCCCAAAGGGGCACTTCGACACACAACGTACAATACATATACACGTGCCGCCCAAAACTACAACATTGTAGAAGACTTGGCGCAAGTGCTGTCGGCTATGTCGTTGCTCGAAGAGTTACAAGCACGCCCAGCAAAAAGGAAAGTTTTGCTTTCGGCTATTGGTGGTATCGACACACAGGATTCCATGCTTACTATTTTTGCAATGGAAAAGTGTAAACCTCCCCTTTCCCACCAGCTTGCATTACAAGTGCCAATTTTTTCAAAAGGTAAAGGTATACACATAACTATCATCGACGAAGGTGATTCCACCTGTGTCATGTCGGCTTCATGTTGGCTCACCCTGGGTTCTCCAACCCTATCCCCACTGTAGAACTCCCTTAAAGCTTTTGATGGCCACACTTTCATCCCAAAAGGATACCTAGCCAGCTTCCCCATCACTTTGTATGGGAAAATGGTAATGGTGGACATAGAAGTCGTAGGAAAAAATCTGGACTATAATCTCTTGCTGGGTTGCAATTGGACATATGCCATGATGACCATCGTATCTATTGTGTTTCACATCATCCTATTTCCATTGGATGGAAAGGTAGTTACAGTAGATCAGTTGCCTTTCTGTACCCCTGATTACTCCCCATTACCAAGCAGCTTTGTACCCATAGTAGGTGGTGTACCTAACTCATATGTCAGTCTTGGTACCGGTCTATTGAAGGCTTCTTCCCTTATGGGTTGTTTTCCTCTTCAGTCGACCAAGGTTCACAGACGGTCAACATGCTTTCATCTATTCCTCATGAACCGACAAATCCGTGTATCCTACTGACTCCTTCAGACCTTTACACATTCGGAGAACAAATGCCACTGTCACCAGCTGAATTGGCCTACCAAGTCATTCAATCTGCATCTGCATCTCTGGTCACGTTGGTTACTGCCGACGGTACCACCGCCCCTCCCATAACCACTCTTCCTTTTGATCCACATGATCAAGTCCTACCTACAGATGAAGCTATTCGAGAAATCATGAGTTTAGGAGAGCGACCTTGGGAGGATTGGCACCATCGTATTTTGATGTATGATTCGAATTCGGTGCCTCTTCAAATCCTGTCCCCTGACATACCAGAAATCATTTCCTCACCCTATACGACATCCAAACTTTGGATGCGGAAAGAAACATGCACAATATTTCAAAAACATTGCCCATCGATATTTCTGTCAGGACAGGCGTTGTGGAAAACATTCAAATTGGAGTTGATTACAATCCTGAGGAAATTGTGAGCTTCACCTGCCTATTTAAAGAATTCTGCAATGTATTCAGTGGGTCTCACGAGGAAATGCCCGGCATTAAGCTATCTATTGTTGCGCATGAAATCCAGCTTTACGACGATGCAAAACCCATTGAGTGTCAGATCCCTTCCCTGAAAATAGTTGTTCAACTCCTGCCCAGCACTATTACCGAAGAAGAACGCTTATGATACCTTAAACAACTAGATAAAACCTGTCAACATGTTGAATCGTCACTCAAGGCTCACAAGTGCCGGGTAAAATCCCAATTCGAGACAAAGGTTAAGCTTCGTTCTTACCAAGAGGGTGACCTTGTGTTGCTCTATGATAAAAAACATGACCTCTTGGGGGCAGGCACACTTCAACCCTTATGGCTAGGTCCCTATGTCATAAAGAAAGTCCTCTCTAAAGGAGCATATGAACTGCAGGACTGAGAATGAGTCCCGCTCAAGGAGCCCAGAAATGGGCTCTATCTGAAAAAGTATTATGCCTAGTTTATTGCACTGGGCATGTGCTTTGTAATTTTATGTATTCATAAGTTTTGCTTCCCCTTTTTGGTGTGATTGGATTGTTTTATTTAGTGGAGTACTTTCCTTATACATTCTTCTCGATATGCAGATGTCTTCGTTACCCTTAGCATACGTAGGATACGCGGATGGTGCCAGTCGTCACACACGGCGGCACATTGCATCAGCTGCTTGGGTTATCTACACACCTAAGTCAGAACTAATTTGTCCTGGGGAAGTCTTTCTTGGTACCGCCACCAACAATATTGTTGAGTACATGTCCGTTATTTCACTTCTCACGGAAGCGTCATCAAGGGACATCTCCAATCTGGTGGTCAGGTTAGACTCCCAGCTAGTCGTTATGCAATTGAAAATTCGTTATCACATTCGTAGTCCAACCTTGTTACATCATTATCTAACGGTGCAACTCCTGGAACATCAATTTGAAATAATCACATATGAGAATATTCCTCGAGAATTTAATGTGGTTGTTGATTCAGTAGCTAACTATGTATTAGATTTCCATCTGTCTCATTCTTTATAGAAGCATGCATGAAAAGTAAAAATTTACTGAGTTAAAAATTTTACAAAAACATTTAAAAAACATTTACTCCATCAAAATACCAAAATATCTGTATATATATATATAGAGAGAGAGAGAGATAAAAATCCAAACTTTTACATCAAAAATATTCCAAAACTTGGATGATTTAAGTACAAAATGGGTATTAATCCCAGTTACAAGCACTCATTGGCTACGCCAAAACACCTACTAAAAAGAGCCTATTGCTTCTGAAATGCTAAAATTGCTCTAGCTATCCTCCGAAGAGGAACAAGAAACCGCTAAGGTACACCGACGGTGTGCCACTACATATGAGCGGGAATCTCCCTCATAGGAAGGGGGGACACCCATGGTCAAGCCTTCGAGATTCCTCAGAACCTCACGAAGATTGTCGGTGTCGCCCCCTCCAGCAGGTGGTTGGCCTCCTCGTCGCATATGGCGAGGTTCGCTCGCAGGTCGTAATGGCGCCACATCTGTGTTAAGCATAAAACTTCATGCCAGTTCTTATTTCACCTATAAAAAACATTACATAAACATTCAAAAGCCAAAAAATACTTGAAGTAATGTTAAAATAATTCTCACCTTGAGGACCCCAGTTGGTCTTGGGCGGCAGCATCAAGTCCGGGTCGCTGGTAAATTCCATGCCCTTATAAGAATAGTCATCAATCATCACAATTTGGCCACAAAGCCAATGGAAGAAATCTTCCTCGAAGAAATGTCGGATCGGTCCTCCTCCTGTGTGAGGATCGAGTGATGACAAGCAACCCTGCCTTGGCTCCCTCGGATCAAGGGGACCTAAGCTCACCCTTGGGCGCATAACAGGGACCCTCTCAAGAAAGAATGAAACTATGATAGTACCATACCCAAAACTGGGTTGGGTACGAATCTTGCATGTCACTAACTCTACCTTCAACTAGTGAAGCACTGCTTCACACCAGTTGAACATCTGTGGCTATACACAGTCAACTACAAGCAACAGTTGGGCCTTTGTCGCAACGTGGGGACTCTTTGACCCCGCCAACCGCACAATCAACCATAAAATTTCCCTCATAGACCTAGATCTTATCCTCTCTATGGGGACTCTATTGCTGACTAGTCCACTCTCAAGGGTGCAATAGGATTGCACTAGCTCTAGGGTAGATCGTGGATCTGGCCTACCACCGGTAAGGTTTGCCTGTGCCCCATGGTATGACTAACCAATTAAAAAGTATATGTCATCACGGTCAATAACCAACTCCTGATCTCCAATCCTGAACACTTGCTCGTGTTCATCCCAGCGCTGGATAATCCATCTCAATAAATCCTCTTGCCCTTTTATCACCTCCAGCTTTGCATACTTCAGTAAACCGCAGCAGCGCAATGCATGTATGCATGCTGGATCGTTTTGCATTAGCAATTCTTGGCTATCATGGGCATGTTCTCTCCATAGGCTAGTCATTATGGCCTGAAACCTGCACAAAATAACCCTAAAAATAGTAAAAATGGAGCAAAATCACTTCAGGAATGCTTGCATGAGGTTCTTAACTGCGTCGTACAGCTCTAATGCTACCCCTAGTGCTACACAGGGAGGATTAACGCCCTCCAGTAGCTCGTACAAGGCGTTTAATGCTCCCTACAGGCCATCTGGAGGGTGTTAGTGCACAAATAGGGCTTTAGGGCACCTCAGATCTACAAAATTCCACCCCTGAAACTATCAAGAAAGGTTAAGAAATGCATAAAGCAAGGTTTTAGCCATTACCTGGGACTGACGGCACGTCAAATGGTCACCCGGATCTCCTGCAATGGTCCGCGGAAAATCTGCTCCTCTTTAGCTCCAAAATGCTTTCACAAATCTCAAATAGTGAAAATGGTGAATGTGAAAGCTCAAAACATTTCCTTAAATTTATTTTTGGAGACATGATTTCTTGGAATCATTAAAAAGGAAGTAGTCCATTCTCCATGATTTTCTATCATGCATAAACCCATATGGTAGGAATTGCTACCTTTTTAATATCTTTTTCCTCTTTTGATGAAAGTACCTTCAGGAATGAAAAGCAGTAAAAGTTGCATGCAATTCTCGAAAGAGCATTGTTCTTTATGGGATCTTTTCTTGCTCTCAAAATATTGAAAAATCCTCAAGTTTGTCATTGTTGGGCTCGTTAAATATATACGACGATGGTCTAAGCAACTCTTTTTCGCTTTTTTTCTAGCTCATTAAACTGAAAAAGACCATTAGAGCATTCTTTTTAGGCGCTTTTTTCTCGCTCATTAAATTGAAAAAATCTCGAGTTTTGTCTTTAGACTCATTAAACATTTATAAAGATGACCCGAGTATTCTTTTAGGTGCTTTTCTTGCTCATTAAATTGAAAAATATCGAGTTTTCTGTCACCGGGCTCGTTAAAAACATACAATAGCAACAAGAGAACTTTCTTTTTTGGGACCATTTCTCGCTCTTAAATTGAAAAATCCCCCAATTTTTTCCCTACTTCGGGCTTGTTAAATCTATGAAGGAGGAATGAGCAGTTCTTTTACCTCTTTTTCCTCGCTCAATAAAATGAAAAAGATACATTGAGTTTTCTTCATTTGACTCGTTAAAATTTGATGAAGGTATTGAGTTTGTCGTCGCGTGACTCATTAAAAATTCACGACGAAAAACGAGTTTATTCTGTCTCCTCGTACTCATAACAAAATGAGGTCAACATATATTGAAAATAGGTTTCCCTTTATCTAGATTCAATAGATTAACTTACGGAAAAGTAACCGATCCAGGTATACTATTAACCTTTTGTCACACCCGGTTAACAACTATGACAAAGGGACCACCATGGAGTTGCTATTTACGATATTTTTAGACTCTCTAAAAATGAAAAGACCACCAAGTTGTCTAGTCTGGACTCTTTAAATTACACAGACAAGATATAGAGTCACTCTTTTTACAATACTTTTCAGACTCTCTAAAACATGAAAAAATTGACGAGTTTGCCTGTCTGGACTCATTAAACTAATTCGATAGGGTAAAGAGTCATTCTTTTTGCGGTCCTTTTCAGACTCTTAAAACATGAAAAGATCGACGAGTTTACCCGTCTAGACTCAATAAACTAATCAGACAGGGAAATTTGACAGTACAGGTACATTCAGTATTAGAAAGCGTGGTTTGGCAGCAGTCATTCCCTTGAACATGGCACTCCCTCAGATAAACCTTCCTTGTGACGGCCTCTCAATATGAATCCTACCATCCTATGAGTTTAGCCTAAATACCCTGATGTTCCTGCATCTCTATATCCTAACACTCTTTAGTGTTCATGAGTCTAGTGTTGCATGGTTAAAACCGTTGTCGTGCCTTCTATTGTTCAAGGGTTAACCTTTTGTTTCCTCCATCAACCCATCAAGCATATTCTTTCATCATGCCCTTTGTTGTTTAGACCCAAATGCTCAAAAGATTCATCAACAAACAAAATCATTCTTGTCCTGTTTCATGTCGATTGATGTAGGACACATTATTGCCTACCTTTCGACAGGTATCTTCCTATCGACTTCAACACTCTATCTAGGAGGACAACCCAGAAACACATTTAGTGCCTTGGTACTTGCAAACATTAGTGGTAGGTTGCCTTGTGTTTGATCAGTGGTTCTCATTATTGGCTCTTGGTTAAGCGATTTTAATGAGTGTTCAACAACAAAGACATCTTTCACACTCGTTAGATTATACTGTGCATCTTGGAGACCATCACCATTATCGTTGGCCTTCCTCGCGTCTATTATTGGTCTCCATTATTGACTGGTAATCAGATGATTTCGTGCATGTTCGACGTCAACGCATATATTCACACGTATCGATCTATGTTGTTAGGTGAAGCGGAAATCAAGACCTTAGGTAGAGGCTTGCATCAATCAACCTTGTTTCCTCTTCCAAGTTGCAGATATTGTTTTTTGGAGACAGCTTATCAAGATGATTCTATTGTGACACTGGATCTGCATTGTGCTTATCGGCGGCCAACATCGTTATATCTCTTTGGAGAAAATCACTCTGACATAGCTACTGAGCATGGGAATACCCGACTCAGGACATGATTTCAACAGCTTATATATATGTGTTGTATCAGGTTTCCAGTACCACCCGAAGCTCCAATCCTCTCTCTCTTTTTGAAGGAAAATTACAGTTAAAGTAAAGTATTTCAGCCATCCTCGCAGCCTCTGATCTCATACTTTAGGGGGCATTTTTTATACAACAAATTGACCTCCTCATCAACTTAGAGGGGAAAGACAAGATAGCTAAAGTAAAGAACACAATCACATGCCTTGATTCCACACTAACGCTGGTTGTGCACTAACAACCTGCTTTATAAAGCTTGTCTGCAAGCCTAAGGGTACGTTAGTGACCCTACTAACTCAAGTTACTAGTATGGGAACAGCGTTAGTGAAACTCGGTGAAGTTCTAAGGGTCAAAGGAATGAATTGACTCATAAATGTCTAGATATTTGTTCCTAAAATTACTCAAGAAAAGCAAGGAAACATCCAAATTCGACCTATTTGGAGGATTTCTAATTCTAAAGAAAGAGGCAAATGGGAAAGAGTTGAAAAGCATGGCAAGTTCATTTCTTTTGCTGTAGGGAACTCAAGGAGGAACTTGGAAACCCTAACTCAATTGCAACATAAGCAAATCTAGGGCTATTATGAAAGAGGTTAGAGCATTTGAAAGGATAGCATACTTGATTGTTGAGCATTGTCTCAAATCATAAGAAGTGAGCAAGAAGGGAAAGAGAGAGAGAGAAGTTGGAGGGGTAAAGGAAAGTTGATACAACAGATGGTTGTAATCACTCTTCCAACATTAATATAGAACTGCATTTGTATTGTCTACTCCGTGGTGTTGATACTATCATTCATCCAGTTGTTTGTTCAATACCTATTAGCATGAGTAGCTTAGTTATATGCAATTAAATGTTCTTTTATGTATTCATGTATTAGTTATCAGAGTTGTATGTTGTGATTATGCTTGTCTCTTCTATGTGCAGGACTTGATCTGGAGCTGGCTCGGGGGATTTCCACCTAGTTGCATTGTGCTCTCCAGCAAATCTACACGGAGGCTTGAGGTAATATCCTTCTCCTACTTTGATAGTTAGTTATTGTTTATGAGCATGCATGTAACTTTGTGAGGGTTGCAGATAATCTTACAATCTGCCCAAGATCCTGGGAAGACCTTTGAGGGTATCTTCATTCTCCATACATCGTGCAATTTATCTTATAGCAATACAAGAGGAAAATTGAGAAGTCAAAATAGAGAGAAGTTTTATAACATATGTCGAGATTGGGGATGTCAGAGGCTTGGTTCTAGACATATGTAACAACAAAAATCGACAAACTAGATACATGCAAATTTTCACATATAATAGCAACTGAAGACCATAATGGGCAAAGTATTGGTTGAGCACTCTGAAGCTCAACAAGAGATTCTATTGTATATAGATGAAATTCAAAAGTAGACAAAAAGCTCATTGACAAGGTTTTGGTTCTAGCAAAAAAAACTTGCAGATTTAGAATTTTCTATTTAAGAAGAGGACAGTGAAGTCCTCGATATGATCCAAGTGGATTTTCCTTCCAAATAAATGCAATTTGTTTTCATTTTTATTATACATATTAGTGATAACACTCCTAAGATCATAGGTAGTGCAAGCTCTAAGTTTCCCCGTAAGGCTACAAGTTGTTTCAGATGTTATTACCTATATAGCTTTGTCATCAAGTTTAAATTGTTTATGTGGAAAAAGCTATATTACTTTGTTACTTGTCGGGTTTCCCCAATATTGGAAACTCAATAGTCATAGTGACTTCCAAGGAACATCTGGCCTCGACCTAGCCTTACACAATCTTAGTGATAACATCCCATTAATTTGTAGATCATTCTTCCATCTAATAAATTAATTAATCCTAACCTAAAATCAACTTAATTACAAAAAATTACCTAATTTACTAAAAAAATATTACATCTTTTTATTAATATTCACCACTAAATATCTATTTATTTTTCCTCATATTAATTTTCAAAATTTAAACATTTTCCCTCATAAATACATCTAGCTTCTTTTAATACAATTATTTAAAACATTTAAAGAAACCTGAAATATCTCAAAAATCTTTAAAAAAAAACTTTTAAAAAATTAAACCTTTGTTTCACCACAAATACACCTAATTACTTTTAATGCAATTGTACTGTACTAAAACATTTAAAGAAACACGAAATATCTCATAAATCCTTTAGAATATATATAATCTATGTAATGCCATTGTACTCTTTTAAAAAAAATAACATGCATAAATCAGAAATAAAGTTGAAATTGCATATGTGAAATCCTGTGACAACCTCATATGCCCTCCACAATTAGATTTTATGTTTCTTGGTGGTAGCCTAAGTCCAAATTCCAATTGAACATTGGCCACTGTCATGATAGTGGAGGACACTCTATCCTCCTTGTCAAAGAAATGATCAAAAATAACTTAAGGATGGAGAAGGCCCCACCTGATCACTTTCCAAATATTGTTAGCAGAGAGTCCTATTATAATGCTCTGCATATGTAACAGAGAAAGATGTTTAGCTTTAGGTACTATCATGACAAAGTATGTTACAGTAAAACCATGGCGGTAAAGACCCTGGCCATAAATGCATAAATACTGTCATCTAGCTTTTCCCTTAAGATTATTTTTCAAAAATCTAGTTTTTAAGATGTCGGGATGTTTTTCATATTTGTTTTCAAGATTAGAGAAAGGTTCTTTATATTGTTTTTTGAATTATCAGATATATTTATAAATATATTGGCCTCCTAATGGTGTAATATGGTGGTAATTTCAACCACTGCCACTATAATATTTAATATTTAAGTGTAATTGTCATATTTTAATAATCGGTACATATGTAAATACTTGAAATTGAATATGATTTTTTATCACTTACATAATTTTACATAATATAAACTTATTAAATAAAATTAATATTACTAACAAGGCCGCATAGTTAGTGTTACATGTTATTTAGTTTAATTATTGAACTTTGAAATGTATAAATTAATTGGTTTACTACCCATAATCTATATATTGGCCCCTTATGATAAAGCTAAATCCTCTGGTAGATGCATCTCAAGATATTAAGATCTGTCAAATTACCAATTCCCTGAAAACTTTGGAAAAAATAAAAAATAAAAAAATCATTATTAAAATTGCACACCACCTGCAATATATAAGATTAATCCATTTTAAAATTATTTAAAAAACTGATATATAATATTTTATGTCATTATAATTAATACAGTTAGGGAAGTCATCGATTGTCACAATCCAACATGAAATTCTTGCAAGTATTATCAAGTTATCAATCTCTTTGGATTTTAAAAAAATGGAAATGGAAAAAGATATATATATTATTAAATCTTTGTATATAATTTATGTTTATAATTTTTTCCTAAATACATTTTTATGTATATAATAACCAATTTTATGTTAATTATCATATAAGTTAAGAGTGATAAGAAATTAATTTTTAAGTTTTGTGTTATTTAATGTCCCTTAAATGAGAAAACAACAAATTAAATTTTTTACACGGGGTTTTTTTTTTATAATATAATTAATGTTACAACTAATTATATTTTGTTTATTAAAACAATTTATTATATCTATAATTAACACAAGATTAAGCATTAAGAAAAATATATTAAATTCTTATCATGTGATATATGTTAAACTTTATGTTAAAAGTGTTTTTTTTAATACATTATATGTATATATTGATATATAATAATGTATTGAAAGATTATGGTAGATGATATTTGTGAGTAAGCCATGTTTTACTTTACAATCATTTGAACATGTCACAAGTGGAAAATGCATATGTTTTGATTAATGAACCAAATTAAGAAAAAGTGAGACCACGTAGCCCCTTGCCACCCTTACTCTCCATATTGTGATATATGTCATAATTGACTATAAAAATTCTTCTTCATCACATATTTTCTAGGAGCAAAGGCATCAATGTCGTGTTATTGTTTCTTTAAGTAGATGATGATGGTAGTGAAAAAGGTTGCACTTTACTCTACATAATTCAAGTCTTAGCTTATTTGAAGGCAACTAAGGATGGGATCTTCAATGATAACTCATCAATTGCTCCAATAACTACAAATAATATGTTTAGTCATTAATTTGCAATCCTATACAGGTGAAAATAACAAAAACAATTTCTCAACTCAACTTATACGTGCATCTTCAATTCACTTCAATGTTGTATTTACCTATTTCAAGATTATACTAATTATATGAATATTAATGATAACAACCATAATTATTATATTATTTACTAAGATCAACTTTGGTATATTAAACTTTTAAGAAAAATCATAAGGAAATGAATAGTTTGTTCTATAATTTTGTTTTAAAAAAACAAAATTAATTTTAATGAATTAATAAATTAAGAATATCAATATTATTACAAATA
>APFE030363314.1:0-12294 GCA_000404065.3 Pinus taeda | reverse complement strand
AAAACTCTGGAAAGAGGCCATGGTTGATGAAATGGCATCTTGCACAAAAATGAGGCTTGGGATCTGGTGGAGTTGCCAGCTGGAAGGAAACCCATTGGCAGCAAATGGGTGTTCAAGAAGAAGACAAATGCAGAAGGGAAGGTGGAGAAATACAAAGCTCGGTTGGTGGCAAAAGGTTATTCCCAGGTGCCGGGAATTGATTTTGGTGATATTTTTTCGCCTGTTGCCAAGGTAACTTCTATTAGATTACTTTTATCTGTTGCTGCTGCTTTTGACTTTGAGGTAGAACAGATGGATGTGAAGACAGCATTTCTTCACGGGGATTTGGAGGAGGAAATCTACATGAAGCAACGAAGGCTTTGCGGTGAAGGGTAAGAAAGAACTAGTATGCAAGTTAAAGAAGTCTCTGTATGGGTTAAAACAGTCACCAAGGATGTGGTATCAGAAATTTGATACATTTATATGGGACTTGGCTTCACCAGAAGCAAAGCAGATCACTGTGTGTATTTTAAATTAATTGGTGACCATGTTATTTATCTGGTCTTGTATGTGGATGATATGTTGTTGGTTGGAAATGACAAAGAAATTATCCAGGATTTGAAGACCCAATTGTCCTCCAAATTCGACATGAAAGATCTCGGTGCTGCAAACTATATTTTGGGCATGGAAATTAAAATAGATTGGGCAAAGAGGAAGCTCTGGTTAAACCAGAGGAAGTATGTTGAGACAATACTGCAGAGGTTTAATATGCAGGATAGTAAACCGGTGAAGGTTCCTATTCCTGTAGGTGTGAGGTTATCTGTTGAACAGTGTCCCAAGACACAAGAAGAGGAAGAGGACATGTCCCATGTTCCATATGCAAGTGCAGTCGGTAGCCTGATGTATGCAATGATCTGTACCAGACCAGACATTGCACATGCAATGGGAGTATTGAGTAGGTTTATCTCAAAACCAGGGAAGGAGCACTGGACAACAGTAAAGCGGGTTTTGAGGTATTTGCGTGGCACTAGTGATTATGGTTTGTGCTATCAAGGAAGACCAGGATTGGATAGAATGTTGGATATTCGTGGCTTTGTTGATGCAGACTGGGCTAGAGATCTGGATCAGAGAAGATCTATAAGTGGATATGTGTTTAGCCTATTTGGAGGTGCAGCCAGTTGGATGAGTAAGAAACAATCTGTAGTGGCATTATCAATTACAGAGGCAGAATACATGGTAGCCACTCATGCAAGCAAGGAAGCAGTTTAGTTGTAGAGATTGTGTTCAAGTATGGGGTTAGTACAGGGAGCTATAAGGATAGACTGTGACAGCCAAAGTGAAATTTTCTTGGCTAAGAACCGTGCTTATCATTCAAAGACAAAGCACATTGATGTTTAGTATCACTTTGTGAGGGATATGATAGAAGAAAAAAAGGTGTTGTTGGTAAAGGTGGACACTTTGAAGAATACTGCAGATGCATTGACAAAATCTGTTAGCTTCTCTTGGTATAGAGAAACAATGGGCATTTTAGGGTTGGAAAAATGACTAAGCTCTCCTGTGGCCCCATGTGGAAAGAAAACAACAATTGGGAGATTATTGCGTTGTGTTATATTCTTTCCACGACTAACCTACGTAGTGAACTGGGGGGTTAGAGGGGGGCAGAGCCCCCCCTTTGTTGTGCCGATTGCATAGTGGGGGGGTGGTAGCCTCCCCTATCCGAGGAGTTTGAGGGGGCAGATAGCCCCCCTCTACGGGGTTCGGGGCAACGCCCCGGGAAAACTTTTTTTTGGACCCTATATTAGGTTGGGAAAACCTACCTATGGTTTTCGGTCCATGGTTTTGGACGCGATGGTTTTTGGTCCATGGTTTTGGATGCTTCGACATGTATAAATATGTATTGTAAAATTGAAAGGAACATAATGAAAAATCAACCTGGTAATCCCGGTTTTGGGATCCAGGGGAAAATCTCATTGTATATGTGTTTTATGTGTTATGCTCTCGCATTATTTATTTTTCTATGATTTAGAATTCGTATGCAAGTAATTTTTGTATAGGGTTAAAACCTACAATTGCAAGGCTGGATAAATGACTAAGCTCTCTTGTGGTCCCCTTGTGGAAAGAAAACAACAAGTGAGTGAATGTTGGGTTGTGTTATATTCTTTCCATGACTAGATAACCCAGGGGTTAGAAGGGGAGTGGAGCCCCCCCTTCGTTGCACCGATTGCTTAGTGTGGGGAGTCATAGGGGGTTTGAGGGGTGCAGGTAACCCCACTGTATGGGGTCCAGGGCAACTCCCCATAAAATTTTGGTTTTGGACCCTATGTTAGGTTGGGTAGACCTACCTATGGTTTTGTGCATGATTTTCGCACATGGTATTGGACACGATGGTTTTCGGTCCATGGTTTTGGATGCGATGGTTTTCGGTCCATGATTTTGGACACTATGGTTTTCGGTCCATGGTTTTGGATGCGATGGTTTTCGGTCCATGGTTTTAGACGCGATGGTTTTCAATCCATGGTCCATGGTATTGGATGCTTCGGCATGTATACATTTGTATTGTAACGTTGAAAGGGACATAATGAAAAATAAAGTTGGTACTCTTGGTTTTGGAATCCAAGGGAAAATGTCTATGTATATGTGTTTTATGTGTTATGCTCTCGCATTTTTTATTTTCTATGTTTTAGAATTCGTATGTAGGTAATTTCTGTATAGGGTTAAAACCTAGAGGTGCGAGCGCGCTAGCTGACTTCGAGGTAATAGAAATTGTGGATGGCAGCAACCCCTACCCTGTGCTCCTAAGAATTTATTGGGCTACTGATATGAATGAGGTAATGAACCTAAAGAAGTGAAAGATGATATTTCAGAAGAAATTGCTTAACGTAATAGTACCCCTAGATCTTGCTAAAGGGTTACGCTACACTAAACCAATCCATGATTATGAGAGCAATGAAAATTTGAACTGTATTTATAAGATAATAGCGCGAGACCAATATTGGGTGAATCCAACATTGAATGGATGAATTACATGGGATCGCGAGAGTTCCTGCACCTCAGACTCTGATGAAGAATTAGAGCACTGGCAGAATCGGTTACATGAAGTAACTACACTGAGTTGTAACATGATGACGTGATCATTGTGTTGTATGTCATCATAGGTAAGAAATATGCCTGCTTATGATGGATTGAATGATGTAGATATATTTTTAGATGCATTTGAGAGGTAGGTACCAGAAAAGCAGCGCTTCCAGGCATTAGACTGGTCACTATGAGGTACGCCCGCAAGATGGTGGGGTACACACAAGGGGAGCTTTGATGATTGGTGCGAGTGTAGAAGGATTATGAGAACATGCTTTGGGAGGCCAAAAGTTATGAATAACAAAAAAATATGATGGGAAAGATGATCTGCGCATACACTTGGCCAAATGGGCTCAGGCTTATGGAGAGAAGCCCCAACTTGAATGGGTGCACTTATTCTGTCACACCCTGGATATTGTCCTAATGAATTGGTTTGTAGAAATGGATCTCTGCAATGGTACAGGTGAATGGGATATTATGCACGAAGGATTCATAATGACATTCAGTTTTCAAGACAGGTTTGATTGTATTGATGAGGCACTACAAGAGGTGAAAGCAGTAATCTTTAGGATATCACAGGATCCTTTGAACTTGATTCAGCCTTAGTGGGCTACTTAGTTGAGTCACACACTGGAATGCTATAATGTGACCGATGAAGAAGAATATGAGGATCCATGAAAGATTAACATCCTTGAAACAAATTGCCACCGCAAGGTTGAAGGACTGCAGATTGAGAATCCTGATAACCGCACCGCTGAAAAAGAAACAAGTAAACATAGGTATGGAGGTAGAGCCAAAATTCGTGAATATTGGAGACTACTAGGACGATGCAATGGTGGATAAGTTCATTGAATTTCTCCATGAATACCATGATTTATTCCCTACCAATTTTACGGATCTAAAAGGGATAATTGGGGACCTAGGTGTTATGAAGATCATGTTGAAACCTGATGCAAAGCCGGTTAAGAAAATACCTTACCATCTCAATCCTAAGTATAAGGAGAAGGTTCACTTAGAGATAGATAGGATGCTCGTTACAGGCATCATTGAGCCTGTGGAAGAATCTGACTAGGTAAGCCCAATGGTGGTACAAGAGAAGAAGCAAAAGGATGAAATAAGGATATGCATGGATCTCAGAAAGTTGAATGACCCTTGTGTACATGATCCTTTCATGACTCTGTGCATGGATGAAGTGTTGGACAATGTAGGTGGCCAGGAAGCATATTCCTTCACTGATGGGTCCTCGGGGTACCACCATATCAAAGTCATGCCAGAGGATAGGAGCAAGATGACCTTCGCAACTGAGTGGGCATGTTTTCAGTACATTGTCATGCCATTTGGGTTGAATAATGCGGCAACAATTTTCTCGGTGTATTCATTTCTATGTTCAAGGAATTTATTCATAAGTTCCTGGAAGTATACTTTGATGACTAGTCTGTGTTTGGGTTGGTGAAACGCTATGTGGCCAGTTTATGCCTAATGCTATATACTTGTCGAAGATACTAGATCATGCTCAATCTGAAGAAGTGTCTATTTTGTGTTCCTTTTGGGACCCTGCTAGGTCATGTGGTTTGTAGACAGGCACTGATGGTAGATCCTGTGAAGATCACCGTGATACTAAAGTTGGAAGTGCAGAGGAGTGTGAAACAGTTGCGTGCTACCCTAGGACACACAAGCTATTACCGAAAGTTCATCAAAAGCTATGCCCAGATCACTGGGCATATGGAAAATTTGTTAAAGAAGGATGTCACATTCTACTGAAACAGGGATTGTAAGAAGAACTTGGATGTATTGAAAGAAAAGATGGTCACTGTGCTGATTCTAGTCTTCCTGGATTAGGAGTTTCATGTACATGTCAACACATCATGTATAGCACTAGAAGAAGTACTGACATAGGCTGGTGGAGGAGACTTGGATCATCCTATCATGTTCGCAAGCAGAAGGCTATCCAAGGTGGAGAAGAAATATTCCACCACCGAGTGTGAAGGGTTAGCTATGGTGTATACGCTCCAGAAGTTTAGAAACTACCTATTGGGTGGCCATTTTAAAATGTATATAGATCACTCCGTGCTGAAATACCTGGTCAATAAGCCTGTGTTGGTAGGGAGAATCTATAGGTTGCTGTTATTATTCCAGTAATATGACTTTGAAGTTATTGTGAAGCCTGGACGACTCAACATGGGACCAAACCATCTGTCACACATTAAGACAGGGGAAGAGCCCACTAATTTGGAAGAAGGATTGCCTGACGTGTAGCTCTTTGCAGTTTGCATCACAGATGGCCATTTTGAGGATATAATACACTTCCTGACAAGAGGAACTACCCCAGAGGGATGAACCATCCAGCAAGAGAAGGAATTAATGGTGCACGTGGCATATTTTTTGGTCATTGCTGGGCATCTGTACAAAATGGGATCTGATGAGATATTGTGACAATATGTACCTGAGTTTGAAAGATGTAGCATCCTCATGGATGCTCATGGGGGAACCGTGGGAGGACATTAGGTAGGGAGAGTGACCACATAGAAGATTCTACACGTAGGGTTGTGGTGGCCAACCTTCCATCATGACTCAAAATCATATTGCAAGGCATGTGATGTGTGTCAAAGGCCTAACAGGCGATCGCAGAGGGATGAAATGCCTCTGAATCCATAGATGACGTTACAACCCTTTGAGAAATGGGAAATAGACTTTGTGGGACCCATGCAACCCCAAGGAAAAACATGAGCGAGGTACATTATCACCGCGAGGGAGTATTTCACTCGTTGGGTGGAGGCACAGCCTGTGAAGGATTGCACAGGTGCCACTACTGCGAGGTTCCTCTTTGAGTATGTACTAACATGCTTTGGATGTCCAAAGATTTTGATGAGTGATTGTGGTATGTACTTTCTGAATGAGATGATTAACACGTTAATATAGGAATTTCAGGTATATCACCAAAAGAGCACACCTTATCACCCACAGGCTAATGGGATGGTGGAAGCATTCAATAAAGTGCTAAAGAACGTGCTGACAAAGGTTTGCAACACTCAGCGAAGTGACTAAGACCTACGCATCCCTACATTACTATGGGCTTATCAGATGACATGCAAAAGTCTGACTGGAAAAACTCGATTTAGGCTTGTCTATGGTGTTGAGGCAGTAATGCCTATGGAATATATTATGCCTAGACTACACATAGTAGCACTCATGGGTATGACAGGTCGCAGAGCCCTAGAGGAAAGGCTCGGATAGCTGGATGAGCTTGAGGAAGAGATATTTCTAGCTAGATTTCACCAACAGGTCCAAAAGCAGTGCGAAAAAGCATGGCATGATTGACACATTAAGCTGTGCACCTTTAAGGTAAATGAACTATTTTTGTTAAATGACAAGAATTTTGATAAATTTCCAGGGAAATTTAGAATGCACTGGTTAAGGCCCTATGTCATTAAGGACATTACGAATGGAGCACTGGTACAACTGTTCAAATTGAATGGAGAACCCTTCCCAAGAAAGGTGAATGGCAATCAATTGAAGCCATACACCAACGGTCCGACTATGTGACTAAATGAAGGTAGCATAGTCTTAGTGCTTTAGATAGCTAAAAGGAGGCATGGAACTATAAACTACATTGCTCGGGTTGAGGAGCTATGTGATTGGAGGATTGTGCAAAGAAAGGACATGTCATAGGGTTTGTGGTAGTGTGAAGGGAGCTGCGATACCTAGGGAGAAATCATGCAAGTCAGCCGGAAAGTGACTGTTAAAGTCACCGTTCATGATTTGATGGTAGAAATGCAGCCAAATGGAGTTAGCAGTTGGCATTTAAGATGACATTTATGGGTCAAATTCTTGAATATCTACCGCCAATCTGACATTAATGAATTGAATTTGTGGGGAATGATCAGATTTGAATTCAAAATTCCCTATAAATTACAAGTGGTTCTCTAGTGAAAAACAATTGGAATTTTTAGAATTGAGTTGTTGAGATTTCAAGAACACATGAAGCGAGAATTATTAGAGGCTTTGGAAGAGACTGCAACATTTACAAACTTACCAGAGATGTTGCGAGAACTATTTGGAAAGCATTATGTTTGCACCCACAAAAGCTATAGACACCGAAGTAGAGGAGTTGGTGCCGAAAGTTGAGATGGAGTCAAAAGTCATTGCTCTACAGGTTGCCAAGGTACTAGCTGAAGTTGCTAAATCACCGAGGATGCTAACCAAAGATGACCCCAACCAAGGAGACCACCAAGGATAGAAAGGGCAAGAAACTTTCCATACTGCTGCGTGCATCACCAAGGAGAAACCGACCAAAACCCACCACACAGGAGAAAGGCAAGGCCATAAATTTGGAGCTGGAGCAGGAAGAAATTGAAGACATCCCGATGGATTACAAGGATGTGGGAGTTGAGGTGGAGGAGGTTGAAGCCCATGGTGCTGACCCTATTACTCGGTTGCCTGAGTATGCCCCTCCATGCAAGGCCAAGATCAAGGTGCTAAAAGGCATCGATGAGAGCAAGACCCCCTTTCAAACCCCTATGCTGCCAAATGAGATCATTTTCGAAGGACCACACTTGGAGTGGGTCACTCTATTGAAACTTGAAGATTGGGACTTACCTGATCACGAGAAGTTCCCAAACTTGGTGACCGAGCAGAGGATGCGTCGCATCATTGATGCAAACATCGGAATGACCGCATTGGAGCCACGGAGGTGGCTCTGAGGAGTAGACAAGCCAAGGTTTCTCAGCCTGCTTTGGGTGCCACACTACAACTACACCTCGGTGAAAGTATTGGTCATCAAGCAGCTGCTTTGCTTAGTGCATGACGGATGTTTATTGTTGGAGGAGCCAACACCTATCAAGGATAGATTGATTCACTGGATAATGTGCTTGATTTACACAGGAGAGAATCTGACCATGATATTTGGTGAAAAAGATGGTGAGTAGGACCTCACAGAGTCTATGAAGGAAAAGTTTAAACTGGTGAAGAAGTCGCATGGATATGCTATAGCTAGCATCTGCAAACCTGCTATGAAGGTAGTCACATAGATCTTATCAGGGAAGGCGATGAGGAAGTGTCGCACTAATGAGGTGCTAGCTCCTATTGTTGCGTTAGCAGCTTAGTGCACTGAAGAAGTCCATTTCAACTGGTTGGACTACCTTTGCGGAGAGTTCCTTGAAAATTGCCACGAAGCACAGGAGCTTAGCAGGACATTCCACTGCGCGTGGCTCTTGCTATCAATTGTGCTAGTAGCATGGGAGCTACTAGAAGATACTTAGTTCCCTTCGGTCGCACCAAACCTCCCATAAGGAGCGAAGTATGCTTCACTGTGGGAAAAAAAGGATGTGCAGTGAGTCAATGACAACAAGTTCTTTTGGAGCTTTATGGAGATGAACATCTGCATGGCCATCAATCACAAACCATGATTGTTGCCTACAGTGTAAGCCAACCTACAGGGTTATGTAGAATTTAAGGCAGACTTCCATCATGTATCCATTAGGGTGTGGAAGGACCCTGCACAGAAATGGTATGACTTGGCTTATCTGGCAATGGATGATGCCATTGATGTAGTACTTGATAAATGGCCAGCAAATTGACACGCTATAGACTTGGCAATGGGAGGAATAAATTCTGCCACACAGAGAAAGAAGGAGGAGGCCAAGATTAAGATGGCACAGCTAGCCAAAAGGAGGAAAAAGGATGCCACTAATAAGGCCCAACCAGAGTGTGAGGTTGTACAACAGATAGTAAAGCAGACAGGTGGGATAGAGTGAGGCTCTGACAAAGGCCCAAGGTCGCCTTCACCTGAGATAGAGGAGGACACGGACGAGTAGCACGACACAGACCCTCAGGATACGTTCGCGTGCATCAAGTGCCCAACAGAGCAAGAGAAAGGAGGGTCCAGGAAGAAATCAAAGGCTACCAAGACATCACTGGACCCCATCACACTAACAGAGGGAATTTTCATGACAATGGTGACATGGTGCGAGATGTCACTACAGAGGCCCTAAAATAGTTCAAGCAAAAGCAATAGATAATTTTGGGGGCTATCTAGATAGGTTTATAGGAGCTGCAGACCCGTGCATCGTAGACCAGCATGGTGTCTACTAGCCTAGCTATCGGCACTTTAGAAGTTGCCGAGATGTTGTATGGGAAGGCCTCCAGAATAATAGTGCTACCTAATGGAGCACTTACCATGGAGAATGAGTCTAATAGGCCCACTAGTAGTGCCCTAAAGGGTGTAGGGTTGAATATGGCAACACTCTCACATGAAGCACTCCACCTCTTGTAGAATTGAGTGATTGCAGAGCTAAGGGCCCATGAGCACCGCGCCCTTCATGTGATTAGTGAACAACAGATCAACAATGATCATATGGCACTACAATGAGATTCTTCCATCACTGTTGAGACTGAGGCAACCAATCAGTTCAAGTGCATTATACAGGTCATTGAGGAGGCATTTTGAATGGTCCTAGAGTTAGCCATTCCCGAGGAGGAGCCAGTCGAGGTGTGCATCTGCAAGCTAGCCACATGGGTGTGCAACACTCGTACTAAGATGTGAGGGTTCAATTGGAGTTGAACATACAAATCGTGGAGTTAAAATTGAAGGCCCAACCTTCAACTCCCCCAGAAGTGAAGGAGTAGTAGGTGACCACTGTCACAAAAGTAGTAACAGTGATGGATAGTGCAGTGGAAGACTACACACAACTTTTTGAGAAGTCATTTGAGGTCCTGACAAGATTGCAGGAGGACCCCAATGTCTGGTGACTAGAGATGGAAGCGCACGAGCTACAAAAACTTTATGATAAGGTTAAAGGCACAATGTGAACCATCACACTGACACAAAGACTAGCAAAGCTGCAGGAGGCTAAGAAGCTGAAGGAACATGTGGATGCAAATGTGATGAGCCCTAGAAATGGGTAATTATATGGGCTCATTTTACCTCTTAATTCGACTTAATCCACCATTCTCATTAGTTTATTTCATTTTTTTGATCATATTTATGCTAATAGAGTGAATTGGGTTAGTCATTATGCCAAAAAGTCTAATGTGTGCTTTATGCAACTTTTTGGTCAATTTTGAGACAAAATCAAAGGTTTAATGAGCATTTGGTAGCCAAATTCGTGGAAGAATAAGGGAGAGGATTTGTAGGAGGATGTACCCTTCATTTATGAGCCCTTACCTCAAATTCTCCATCAAAAAATCCGAGCACAAAGCCAAGGGGCAGCCAAGCAAGTCAAGTAGGACTGTTGTTATCTTCAGTTCCAAGAAGCCGAGTTCCTTGATTTTAGGAGGATTGTTGGAGGTCCCCATTTGTATAAATAAGAATGCTTAGGGCCTTAGTTTTGTTAGTTAAATTTTATTCATATTTTAGTTAGATTTTAGTCAGTAGGTTAGCTATTGAATAGTTGTTTTTCGCACTTGAGTGCAGCTCTACATTTCAGCTCATTTTCGTGCTCTTCCTGTAAACAGTTTTGTGACATCATTATTTTTTGAGTAATGGAGATAAATTTTTCTTTGCACCAGCTCTGAGCTTTCTTAGGAGGCTGTATATCTTGGGATTGGGCCCTACCCAAGTGCCAGTACCTCCTTTGTGTACTTTTTATGTGTTTTCCTTGCATTTATAGAATAATTTCTATTATTTAGGTTAAGATCTTGCTTTGTTACTTAAGTTGTTTTTGATGATTAAAATAGTTTTTCATGCTTCAGGTTGATTTGACAATTTTCTAGTAGAAAAGATCAGCAAAAATGCCATCAATCAATCCTTGATCTCATCTCTCCCTCCTTGGGACCATGAGCTGAGACCAAGGCATACTTGCTGCCACAAAAACATTGTTTTTGGCTTTCAATGCAATTGTTAGTGTTAGATTTTTAGTTGGAAAATTTGATACCAGTTGTACTTGCATGTTTAGATATGTTCTTGCTTAGTTTCCATAGCTCTCTTGCATGATTTTCTATCTATAAACTTCTGTTCATCATATTTCTGGTTTTTAGGTCAGATTAGGTGAAAATAGTTAGATCTCTTGTTTTTCTAGTCTTTGCTCGATTAGTTTTGGAAACGAGTGGGCAGAGCACCTATAATACATCCATACCTACCCTTCCTCCATCATACAACCTGTTCCAACCCCTTAGGTCCTCTTCTTACCTTCCCAACCTCCTACAAGCACCCACTCCATTTCCTTTCACCAATAAACCTCTAAATAGTAAAAAATAGTTAAATCATATGCATAATAATTCTGCAAAATTACTCAAAAATACAAAAGATGCTTTTTCCATATTTTCCTTTAGAAGTAGCTTAGACACATGCATTTTACCTTTCCAAGAGTCAATGGCATCCATTTCAACAACTTTCATCTCTTTTCTTGCACTAGTAGGTTAGTCGGTAAAACTAGGATTTGCATTTCCTTTGAGCTTTCATCTTCTTTCTGCAAGTAAACTAGCTTCTTTTGAGTTAGCTTTCATCCATCACAGTTAAAAGCTTCTTCTAAGGACTCATAAAGGTTGGCTTAAGCTCCTAGCGAACTTGTGCCAGTCGATCAAGTGATAGCCTGTAGAAAGAGTTAGTACTTGTGCATATAACATCGTCGCTTCCAAGTTTGTTACGAACTACCAGGTTGATAAAAGTAAAGAAGGGAGTCCTAGGAGTTGCAGCATCATTGCTGCAATACTGGAGTTCACCATATTTTTGGCTCCATTGCCAAGGAAGCATCAGAGTATTTGTGATTACTGCTTTCTTCTATTTTTTCTCTGAAACATTCTGCTAAGTAGTTTATTTCATTTCAAATTCTACAATTTTCATTTCAGCAAGCGCATATTAGAAATTTCCTGCTTTCATTTCAATTCTGCAATTTCATTTCAACAAGCGTAGATTAGCATTTCCTTCTTTCATTTAAATTCTACAATCTCATTTTAGAAAGCGTAGATTAGCGTTTCCTGCTTTCATTCCAATTCTGCAATTTCATTTCAACAAAATAGATTAGTGCTTTGCTACGTTCATTTCAATTCTGCATTTTCATTTCATCAAGATAGATTTAATTAGGTGCAGTTCAATCTATTTAATTTTTGCAGGTACAAGCAAAAAAAAAACAAAAACAAAAATCAACCAAAAAGATTTCCTTTCATGCCTTGTAGGAGTAGAGATAAGTCATAAAATTGTTTGCCACAACACCCCCACTGCTTCACACAACCAACCTTCTCTCTTCTTCAATGGCTATGATTAAGAAGAACCCCTAGGTGGATAGCAAGACATATTTTGAAGAA
>APFE030363294.1:2466-36015 GCA_000404065.3 Pinus taeda | reverse complement strand
TATAAGGATAGATTGTGACAACCAAAGTGCAATTTTCTTGGCAAAGAACCCTACATATCATTCAAAGACAAAGCACAAAGATGTTTAGTATCACTTTGTGAGGATATGATATAAGACAAAAAGGTGTTGCTGGTAAAGGTGGACACTTTGAAGAATACTGCAGATGCATTGACAAAATCTGTGAGCTCTGAGAAGTTCTCTTGGTGTAGAGAAACAATGGGCGTTTCAGGGCTGAAAAAAATGACTAAGCTCTCCTGTGGCCCCCTGTGGAAAGAAAACAACAAGTGGGAGATTGTTGGGTTGTGTTATATTCTTTCCACATAGTTAACAGGGGGTTTGAGGGGTACCGTAACCCCACTTTATGGGGTCTGAGGCAGCGCCTCGGAAAATTTTGGTTTTGGACCCTATGTTAGGTTGGGCGAACCCACCTATGGTTTTGTGCATGAATTTCGCACATGTTTTGGACGCGATGGTTTTCGGTCCATGTTATTGGATCAATGTTTTTTTGATCCATGGTATTGGATTTGATGGTTTTTCAGTCCATGGTATTGGATACTTCGGCATGTATAAATATGTATTGTAACATTGAAAGGAACATAATAAAAAATCAAGCTGGTAGTCACGGTTTTGAGATCCAGTGGGAAATCTCTGTGTATATGTGTTTTATGTGTTATGCTCTCGCATTTTTATTTTTCCTGTGATTTAGAATTCGTATGCAGGTAATTTTTGTACGGGGTTAAAACCTAAAAAACATTCATTGCATATGTATGTATTGAACGATGTTTTCGCTTTAGGTTTTGGTTGTATCCATTGCAGGAATATCACACATGGTTTGCTTCAACCAACACCTTGACAAGCAAAAATAAAGTAGGTATCATTCTCCACTCAACATGATAGACTTCCCCCTAAAAAGCTTTTCATACCCTGACATCATTTCTCTTAAATGCACCATAATTTTTAACATCTCGGCCATGCTTATCACCATCTCACACTTGTACATGATAAGCATTCACGTCGGTTGATAGAAACCCCCCCCTCCCCCATGGCTCCCTTCATTATTGTAGATCCTTCTTCACATAAAGGAGCCATGATCACTCACTCATCTCACATACATATCTAAATGTTTAGCCTCATTATGCTACATTCATTAAAAATTCACCCTGTTTTCCCGGGCCCCCTCACAAATACTAACGGATGCACCTCCACATCCTACATTTGGTATATCGTTCATCCACATCACATAGCCCACCGGTACCACTTCACCAACTCACCCACCACGAAGACCAAACAATGGGGCCCCCACCCTTAGTAGATACATTACACCTTATTATCATCATGGGGCACCCATCTCCATGGTTGTACATCCAAACCAACCCCTATTCTTTTGGGAAGAGTACAAATATTTTATCAAAAAAAAAATCTCCCATCCACATTTGATTTTTACAATTCATGGCCCTCGCCCGCCTGCAATCTCTAATCACCTTTGGTCACAGCTCATCAACAAATCACCCCCATTTTTCATTTCCGTCAAAAATCACTTACACCCATCCTAGAAATCCTATTGACTCTAGGGTCATCAAAAATCATGTTTTTGACCATCGTTGTTTGCATCTGAAGCTCTAACCTCAGAATAGCTATATATATCCTCCAATATTGATAACCCTCTCTATCATGACTATCTAACCCAAGTTATTACAATTTGTTCATATCTCACATTCATTTCTCGACTCACCAAGCCAGGCGGATGACACCCCTTTCATGTTGACTTCAACAAATATATTCCAGGAAAGAGGTAGTACCTTGGATACTCCCTCCCTTAATAGGGATATCCTTGTGTGGCACATTGGGCACTATTATTGCCCAATGATTTCATCAATCCCCTTGATATTCGACATCAAATCAATCATTCATGTCAAGGTGGTGTTGTACTTAGTTATTGTTGCAACTCATTCACATAGTCGAAGACCCCCTCTTAACTAAGTACATCATTCAACAGTTCTTATATTATGATGTGGGGGAGGTACCTGGTGCCAAATACATGTGCATACCACAGCACCCATCAACAAAGTGCTTCACCAAGATATGCATAGGAAAACAATATTTTGCCTATTTGACCAGAAAGTGCCCCTGAGGGTGTCAGCAATTTTCATCATCAGCTATCAACACATCAACAACCACTAAGTTGACTGGAAACAAATCAGTTAATGTCTAATTGTAATCAGTTTCGATTAGCCATAATAACGAGAATGGGACATTCCTGCCTTGTATAGACACACCATTAATATAGTTTTTTCACCAGAGCATGGGTATCATTCATACTCAATCAAGGGGTTTTTCTCTAATCGTCTTCAAAACAAGTTATCCTCCCTCTCAAATATTTAATGAGACTCTCCAAAGGAAATGAAAACATGATGTATTTCAGCTATATGTTTTCTCCTAACCTCATACATCAGGGGGCAACTATTAACACCAAAAAATCATACACCTGCTAGTACAGTCCAGAAGACATTAAAAATGTCCAGCATAAGGCATAGTTGGACATTTTTCCAATTGAATACATTGTAAATATTCAAAAATGAAAGGTTCTCCTAACATCCAAAGTTTATAAAGGAAATCAATTAAGGCCACACATATATTTCTTTGATAAATGTGTGTGCACGTCATATCCTCAAAAATATACGTGGTTGCAAAAAAGGTGACTCAGTAGTCCGGGACCACTCCACACACTTGGAGCCAATTTCTTGATACAAAATCAGCCTAGTACAGTTGAATTCGAGTTTCCTTGGAGAAGTGTAGCCCTCAATGGAATCCTCTTTTCCTACTCATGTCTCTTTATCATACATGTACCAAGAGAGGGAAGAGGGATTCAAAAAACTCTATATAAACAGGCCATGGGAGAGCCAAAAGAAGAGACATTATTATGTTGGCCAAATTTCTTGTAAGAAAACCCCCATTTCATTCTTGAAACCAAAGAAGTGAAGAGCACTAGCATGTTGGCCAAATTTCTTCTAAGAAACCCAACATCTTAGTGAGTGAAGAGGAATCCACCCTTTGGAGAGTCTTCACACTTCTTTGAGAGAGAGGAGGAACTTGCAAAGATATTGAGGAAAGGAAACCCCCTTGCTGAGGATTTTTTAGCTCCCTAGCTCAAGGAATTCCCTTCAAGTGTCTGAGATTCTAATTGTGTTCAGCCTCTACCACCAGCAATCAATAAAGGGAGGATTTTCCATATATTATTGATGTGTTTGCTCCATTTGAGCATTGTTTTATTCATGCACCTATTTGTTTAAGTTTGTGTTTATGTATTGATTGTATCCACTATTTACAATGTTGTGTTTATTTAATTTTTTTCACTAACAACACCAATTTTGACTGTGATCCTTCGCAGGTAACAATCCACTGCTAAGGGGGTGTTTTTCGGTACTCTTGTGCTCCAAAAACACTATAACACTTTCCTTTGACCTCATACCCTTGTGGTTGTTTCATATAGATCTATATCTATATCTATATCTATATCTATATTAATATATATTCTTCCTCCAAATCCCCATGGAGAAATGTTTTCTTTGCATCTAATTGCTTAAGATGAAAATCTTTTGTCACCTCTAGACTTTAAATATTTCTAATTGAAGTCAATTTAAAAAGGGCACAAAAGGAATCATCAAAGTCTATACCTTTCTTTTGTGCAAACTGCTTCACCACAAGTCTAGTCTTATACCTCTATTATCCTCCATCTTATTCCTTCAACCTGTAAACCCATTTATTCTACAATGTTGTTTTACCTGCAGGAAACTTGAATAAGTCCCAAGTTTGGTTATGCATCAAGGAGTCCATCTCTTCTTCCATGGCTTGCTCCCACTTCTTCCTGGTTTCTATCTACATTTATTATTCATATCTTTTTGGCTCACTAGAATCAGTCAACAATACATAATATAATGAAGGAGAGTATCATTCACGGGGTCTACTCATCCTGGTAGATCTTATAACGCCACTTTCAAGGTTTAAGGTGCCTATTTTTCTTATGGTTGTTTTTGTTATTGTGGTTATTGATCATTATTATTTTTAGGCACTTTTACTTTTTTTGTGAGCTCATCAAGCACTGCATATTCTTTGTTTTCCTTTTCCTGTTTGTTTTCATGCATTTGATCCTTATACAATACCTTTTCATTAAATATGAAATCTCGGCTCCTAATTAATTTTTTATTTTCATAATCATATAAGTGATAACCAAAATCATTAACACTATACCCAATAAAGGTAAATTTCTTTTAGCTTTCCTCAAGCTTTGTTTTATTTTCTTTATTAATGTGGACAAAAGTTTCACAACTGAAAGTCTTTAAAAATGAGTAATTTATCTTTTTACCTTTCCATGCCTCCTATAAATTACCACCATCCAAGGAATGTGAAGGTCCTCTATTTATTAAATAAACATTAGTATCTATATCATATGCCCAAAATCGTAAGGGCAATCCTACATGCTCCATGATTTTTATGTTCATCCTTTCTAACACGCCATTTTCCTGTGGTGTTCCTAGAACTATCTTTCTCTATGAATTCCATCATCGAAATAGTAGTTATCAAACTCTTTGTTGCATTATTCACCTCCATTGTCTGATCTTAGACACTTCAACTTCTTTCATGTCTCATTCTAAACCAAACATTTCCATTTCTTTAAAGTATCAAACACATCATATTTATTTTGAATACAATAAATCCATTTTTTTCTAGTTGCATCATTGATAAAAGTAACATAATAGCAAGATCCACCAAGAGATGATACTGAGTTGGTCCCCATAGACATGTATGCACAAGCTCTAATTTGTCTCTCTTATTTTCCTTCCCAACTCCGATAAATATGACTCTCTTCTATTTTCTGTAACCACAATTCTCACAGAAATCCAAATCAACATGCTTCAAACCTGGCAACAAATTTCTTAGGTGAAGAATATGCATCCCTTTCTTATTCATGTGCCCGAGCCTATGATGCCACAATGTCATATATTCTCTTGTGGATGTTAAAGCATTAACAAAATTAGAAATACCATTGTAGAAATACAATGTACCAACATTTGCTCATTTTTCTATTACCAGGGTTCCTTTAGTGACCTTCTAGGTTTTGTCCATGAATGTAGTTATATAGCCTTCACCACCTAACTGCCCTATTGAAATTGGATTTTTCTTTAGGTATGGAACATCCTTTACCTCCTTCAATATTCACTGGTTTCCATTTTGTTTCTTTATAAAAACCTTACACATTCCAATGATTTTATAGGGTCTATCATCACCCAAATGAATGTGTCCAAAATCTCCTTGAACGTGGTCATGAAAATTTTCCCTATCAGGTGTAGCATGGAATGAGGCCCCTGAATCTACCACCTAGGCATCAATAATATTCTCTATTGAAAGAATCAATTCATCTTACAACACATCACCTGTCACATTCGCTCCATGATTGTTCTCTTATTTTCCATCTCCTTCTTTTCCTTTCCAAGATTCGTAGTCTTTCTTCAGGTGTCCTTTCTTCCCACCTTTCCAACACACTATCCCCGATCTAGATTTGGATCTGCCTTTTCTTTACTTGTTGCAATTTCCTGGGCTCCTTCCTCTTTCCATTTTTCTTCCCCTAGTCTCTGTAGTCAAAGCTAACCAATGTCTCACCTGATCTTTTCCGTAGCATTTCCTCATTAAGGATAGCACCAACAACATCATCAAACTTTAAAGTACTAGATCTCTAGACATAGTTATTGATAGTCATAACTAAGCCATTCCAACTTTCTAGAAATGAGCACAAAAACAAAAAATCTCTAACTTCATCATCAAAATTTAGCCCTACAGAACTTAACTGATTGGTAACCGTGTTAAATTCATTTAATATCAGCAACATATCCACCTTCTGATATCTTCATATTAAATATACGCTTCATAAGAAATGACTTATTTGAGGCCGAGAGTTTTTCATATAATTTGGCCAATGTCATCATTAAACCTTCTATTATTGTTTCCTTTGAAATTTTGAAGGCCACCAATGTTTCCATACATAGTCGTATTGTTCCTAATGCCTTTTTATCGAGAATCTCCCATTCTGCATCCATCATACTCATCAGCTTCTTTTCTTTTCCACTCAACGGTAGGTGCATATATTTTTTATACAAATAATCTTCCATCTACATCTTTCATAGTTGGTAGTTTTGATCGTTAAATTTCTTGACCCTAATCCTACCATATTCTACCATTTCATCCACTTGAACTAGGGACCCTTATCTCCTTCGAGTTTATTATCCAAATGTACCTTCAACTTTGATATCAGTTGTAAGAAATTAATTAACAGAGCAATGAAATACACAAAATATTGTGGAAAACACAAATGCATAAATGCATAAAACAAGAGAGACACAGATATATGTGGTTCACCCAATTTGGGCTACATCCACGGAGAAATATCCAATCCTTCCTTTTATATTATCCAACAAAATGAAGAGATACAACCTACACCAGATCCACTGTAATTTCCTCTTTGCTCTCACATAACCTCCTCTCTCTCTCTCTCTCAGAATAATCATACACAACCACAATACCATTCCCTCATATAAATTGAGAGTTGCCTTCTAGTGCAAAAAACCATAAATTAACATAACTTATACCTTCAGATCATATACCTAATGAATCGCTTGGATTGACTATGAAATTACAATATTTTACAAGGCAAATTTTCATCCATTTTTAGCTTCATGGGTGCTTCCCCTGAAGCCATGCCATGGGGGGCTCTCATAAAATTCATCGCCACCCACCCTTAGACCCCCCAACGGCGATTAAACAAGTGGTGTCGCTACCCCATTACGACCAGGGATCCAATGCAACTGAAATAAAAACCTTTGAACAATCAGTAAGATAATCAGAATCCACACCCAACATTATCCTTGAGCACCAGCTTCCTGTTTTCACTACTATTCTCGAACAATTATGTCAGTGCTTTCCACATTGCGAATAAACTTTATTTCCCATGGAGATTTGAGACAACGTGATCCCATACTCCTTCCAATATTATTCTCCTCGCCTTGGCTACATATTTCTTCCATTGGGCTAGGTTCAGTGCATAAAATACCTATGCTTTTGCAACATTTGTTTTGATATATTCTAGCTGGCCATTGTCATCCAATACCGCAACCATGTGATCCTTCCATGCAATGAAATTTGAGTTTCCTTCCAAGGCATACTCAAATCTTAGCACGTTGAAGGTCATTCTCCCAACTCTAAAGAGATCCTGCTCCACTTAATTGCAAATTCGATCCTCCTAATAAAAAAAATTGAAATTATTTTTCTAATGTGAATCCTACTTTGATACCATGTATAAATTATCATGTATATTTGCAACTACTCATGAAAATTTAATAATGATCACAAGACACAAACCTACTCTACTTCTCTCCAAAATTCAATTCACAATTAATAACATCAATCACAAACATGCAATGAGAAATAACACACATGAACATAGTATTTTTCTAGGGGAAATCAATATTCTAAAAACCCCTTTTCATGTTTGCATTAATCTGATGAATAGACATGTATTACAATTGCTATCTAAATCTAATCTCAACCTGCAAGTGAATAACCTATCTCTCTTCTCACTGAGAAGCTCTACCCCAGACTTAGTCAATTTTATCCTCTACTTGAGCCCCTATTTCATTACACAATTCCTAAGGAAATTAGGCCCCTATTATTTGAATTTCCTCCAAAATGATTGTGCAATTACCAAGGTTGATCATTTGATTGCATGCAACACATGTACACTCAAGACTAGTCTGCAACTGATGTTACATTGCCTTGGAATATCCACCACAGCTGGGGAACTCGAATTATCCTCATGCACTAGCTATTTTTGGTTGATTGATCACTTAACTGGATGATCATTGAGTTAGACTGAAGTCCCACTACACAACTAACCTTCCACTGGTTCATCCAACAATTAGAACTAGTTTAACTAAAAACAACTTGAAATAATTAACCTTGATTGCTACAAATTAGAAATCACACATGCTTAATTGAACTCCAACTCCTCTAACTTGAATTTACTGAGTAAACTGAGTGACACAAGCCATGTCACACAAGTTAATTGCACCCAAGTTTTCTGATGATGTGGAAATCCGAATTTTCTCAATTTGACCAAGGTAAAATCAAATTGATACTTTCTTGTTGCATTTTTCAACACATTTAAAACAAAGGAAAAACTAATTACTTTATCATGTATACAGTACTAAATGTCACAAAATGTATTACATATCTTAGGAGTTGTGCCACACATGTGTTTAACAAACCATTCACCAACTTTAAGTTGAATAGTAGTAATACAATAAAGAGGAGATGTTTCTGAGAATTCATAAAGAAGTTGAATTTCCCTTTCAAGTATAGGTATATCAAAAACATGGTCATCATATTGGTAGCTATCATCATCCATTCCAACATTATTAAATGTCTCCTGGATCAATCTATTTTTCGCATCTTCTTCAACTATATTATTAGTGTTGGACACCTAATCCTCTAAGGGTTGGTGTGGAATCTGAACAGCCAAAAGGATTCCAAGAGACCACTTGGAATATGAATTCAAGGGTCACACCATGTACTATAAATTTATATCATTTGTTAATAATAAATGCACTCTCATGCTTATCATTCATATTTTGTCTCTCCCATGTGTGTGTTTAACATGGTATCAGAGCCCGCCGGTACTTTGGTAACCTTCTCAATCTAATTTGATCCATTCGCCTCTATCTTTGCATGTCAGTTTTTCTTTTGTACTTGTGAGGATTGCCATTATTACATGCTATTGTGACCTACCATGTCCTACCAATATTGACAATAACAAGCATTATTTTAGATGCTCAGATTTATTAATGGGTGTTTGAACCCTACCGAATCCTTTGCCCTAGACCTGACACTCTCACGAATTTGTCTCTCTAACACACCATCTTGCATGCTCTTGCATATCCTATCACAATGCACCTCCCGCCAAAAATCTACCAATTGTCAATCTCCTTATGCGCAATGAAATGGGGCCACCATTTTGTTGGTCGTTGAATTTAAGAGCAATATCAATTGAACCGATCTTTTATTCCAGGGCCACCAGGCAATGGATTAGATACCAGAATCCCAGCGTTTATCGTATTTTGATGCTAAATTTAATGAATTCCTTACAGGTATATCATGATACCAGAGGTGCAATGGAGAAGAATTATTTCCAAGGACTGGATCAGAATGTCACTACTGTTACAAAACCATTGAAACAACATTTATAATTACTAAGGAAGAGGGACGATTTGTATCTGTACATACTATTAGAAAAATAAGTGGTTGAATCTCCATTCTCCATGTTAATATTTATGACATGGAATAATCCTTCTACAAGTAAGTGTTATTGCGCCTTTCGTTGCCAAAGCGTCGCTGATTTTTTTGTATGTCTCATTGTTATTTTCAACCGCTCAAATCTGTGTTCACCACAACCAGAACGGAGGAGGAGATTGAATGCTCAGCAAGAAAATTGGTTCCCAGTTTTCCTACAAAGACAATGATGTTCCAACCAATCAAGGAAATTAAAATGCTTAGTAAATATGCTAACTGAATGTAAACCATTGCAAACTTTGTTGTGTCTTCAATGAATAACATTGTGACAAAGTAGGAATATCCCAGATTACAAATTGACTGTTGGAAAGAGGAAGGGCGAAATTATTTTATATACATAATTTTGAATGAAAAGTTCGATGAATAGATGTTGGCTGTGAGACTAGCAATGAATGCCTTCTAAAGTTAGTGGCCTGGTATGCATTATTCTTTGATGCTCTATGGATTATGTATGACCTCGCTTTGTTAAAGATTTCATCCAAATAATTTTCCAACTTTCTAAAGTTTGGGCCTCCAGTTAAACAAAATTGTTTCCTATATAGGTTGTTGTTGACATATTCCAATTGTTCAACGTTATATTTTATCAATCACATCAAGCTAGTGTTGTAGTGTTTGGTGAATTAGAAGTAGAGTTGGTTGTTGGCACGGGGCTCTGAACAACGGGATTCGATCAGGGGCCGAGGGGAGAGGGAGTTAGTAATGCTTCTCTAGATCTCCGTCTGCATGCAACTCTGTTGTAGTGAGTGTGGATCCTCCTTCAACTAGTGATATAGTCATGTCAAAATCTAGAGGTATAAAAATTTGTGCCTGATGCATTGCAGAGGCTCCCAACGTTAAAAGTGCATATGTACTAGCGTCATTGATTGGAATGAAGTCCAAAAGTCAAATGATTTAAGTTGATTTTGGTTGTTTTGCATCTGCAATTTTCCGCCATAGTTATGGTCACTAAAACTAGTAGCCAACTTTATTGTTTCCTGGAGAAGTAACTACCACCTCGCAACTTCTCTTTGCATAGGGAATTTCTAGTTTTCTAAACAAGGACAACCAACCATTGTTTTGTTAATTTCTAGTACCAACAGTAACATCAGCTGAAGACTCTGAACGCGTGAGGAAATTTGTTGAAGATGTTTCATTATGTTGATCGATGTCGTTAATTTTTCAAATGGCAAGGCACGAATGAGAATTCAATCATACAAATACTAGGACATAGAATTGAACACAACACAAATTTATCTGGCAAAGTTATTTTCGAACTATATGAAGAGGATCTCTTGAAGTGACTAGAATCTGAGCTTTCAAGTCACTTTGAGAAGTTGTATTCCATTGGGTCTTGGTGCATTAGTAGCAACATTTGAATGTTGAGCATTGAGCATTGAATAAGGAAATCTCTTTGGCATTGTATTGTTCAAAATTGAATGGGGGCGGTTGAAATTCCACGAGTTGGAACTACTGTATGTTGCTTTGAATGAATTGAAGGCTTGCATATTTCATATGTTCAATCATATTCAATTGTGATTTTGAACTGATTATGTATCTTTACGGCTTGGATTTCAAGAATTTGTATTTGTGAAATTCACCTTATTTTTTCAATGAAAATGGCCAGAATCGATGAAGTATTAGAGTTCCTCAAAACTCTGATATTGTCTACTACTCATGATACATTAAAATTCAACAAAGTTTCTCACACAGACATTCAGGTCTATCTACAAAATGTACAAGAGAAAATTGAATTTTTGCAGCTTGAATCTCGGCTACAACAAGCAGAATTACAACAATGGAGTTGTCATTCTGAACCTGTTTCTGTTCAGAACATTGAGACAGCAACCCATCAGCACCAAGTCAATATTGTTACAGTTCATTTAGATTTAGTGCCCAATGAAGTAGCAGTTGTAAATGTAGATGCAGAAATTCAGTCTGCACTTCCTAAGCCCATCATCAGACCTTGGGAAGAGCTTGTCCACAACAAGCACAGAACTAGTCTTGGATATGAAAAGGATGTGTCCTTTCATATTCCAGACTACTCAAAGCCCATCCAGCTTCAGAGTGTTGGATTCCTTCATGACGGTTCACCTTAAATTGTTCTAGATTTTTCCCCTCCTCCACAGAAACAACAACAACAATAGCAACAGATTGTGAAATTACAACACTGTGACCGAGTTGGCCATCTGAAAGATCACTGTTTTGATCTTCATCCATGTGAGAATTGTCATAAAACCAGGCATTCTTCACACAGATGCTTCAGAAACAAACCTCCTGCAAGAACAAAGATTCATCTTGGATGGATCGCTTGTTGGAAATGGGCATCAACACCCAAGAAGATATTCCAGTCACAAGTCAGAACTTGTTCTAGAGTATCGAACAATCTTGTAGTTGATTTTTCTCCATCATCTCACCTTGTATCTGATAGGGGGGGAAATGATGGTCATCTACAAGCTTCAAAGCCACATCCAGCGAGCCTGAGCCACAACCTACCATACCAGATTCAGAGTTGTAGCCAGAGACAAAGATGCCCCTAAGCATGCCTTCAATTTGTGACACCTCTTATAAGAATTGGGGACACTTCCTCTAGCAGAAGACTTTAGCTTCTTTCCAGTTTTGGAAGAGTTCCAATAATTGCATTAATAATTCTAGAGTTGTTGGTCATCCTTAAACCATCACAGGTTGAGACTTCCCTTTTTAGGTTAAATTTCTCCCTTTTATGCGGGGTGAGACCTCCCTTTCATGGTTGAAGGTTTCCCTCTTCAAAACATCATAAGCACTTCCTCTAGCAGAAGACTTGAGCTTGATGCCATACTTGGAAGAATTTTGGGAATTTCACTAAGCGTACTAGTGTTGACGGTCATCCTTAAACTGCCACCCTTTATACCAACATTTCAGAGAGCACATTCAGCCTAGTGTTGCCATGCATTTTTTCATATTTTGTATTACAGCTCTCTTCTTGGACTCATACATAACCCTTTGAATTCAGGGGGGGGAATGTTGGACACATAATCCTCTAAGGGTTGATGTGGAAGCTGAACAACCAAAAGGTGTCCAAGATACCACTTGGAATATGAATCAAAGGGTCACACCATGTACTATAAATGTATATCATTTGTTAATAATAAATGCACTCTCATGATTATCATTCATATTCTATCTCTCCCATGTGTGTGTTTAACAATTAACATCATTATCTTCTTTCATAGGATTATTACCTTGATCCTCAATATTTGCTCCATGTTCTTGAAGAGGCACTTGTACTACAACCACCTCTTCCTCGTTGAGAAATTCCCTAGGGAGCCCATACTATAGAATTAAAATCAATGAAGTAATATTAGTATATATAGCAAATACTAAAACATTGATACAACCATTTACAAATATAATATACAAGGAAAACAAAGACAACAAAGAAAAAGACAAAGAAAACTTAGGTGAGATCAAGAAACAAAGACATCAAATCAATGATGATGCTTATGCAATTTACCAAGATATTTAAGAATATGTTGAAAAAATCTAAGAAAGATGTTACTTTTCTCGACATGTAGGAAGTGAGACACTTTTTCAGATTTATAGTCACAACCATAATAAAAAAACATATTGACCTTATTTTTCATTCATCATTATATTGTCGTATTCTTTCTTGATTTCACTTAGAGATCAAAAGTTTTAAGAGGATGGATGAGCAACCATGATCTTGGGTGAGAGCAAGAAACAAATAAAACAAATCAATGTGATCATGAAGCTTGTGCAATTTAGCAAGATGTTTAATATTATGTTGAAAAAAATTAGGAACAATCACCAGACAATCATCAAACAAGTTTCATTCCATCACATTCACAAACGTACTCAAAGTTTTCATCATATGTTTTCATTTATAAACTTTGAAATCAATAACCTATGTAAGAAAATTAGATAGGATCCTCTTTTTTTTAGGCAAGTGGTAGGGAACCCACTAGAGACGTTTTTTATAGGAAACCTTTTTTTACTAAGGCACGATGTCACATATCTCTCCTTCTACACAAAATGGGGTATTCTTCCTTTTTTACTACTTATTTGATTTGAGAAAAATGTCAAAAACTCACTCCTTTGTACTTAGTGGTAAGTGAATGTTATAGAATAAAAACAATTTTCCTACTTCAAAGGACATTCAAAATGGAAAGTTATACCTTACATGAGTGATAATAAGATAAATTTGGAAAAAATAACCATTGATGCTTTATCAAAATCTTCATTAATCTAACCTTTTCCTAGAACTATTATAGCTTTGATATTACTTCAATTAGTTTTCTCACAATTTACAACAAATGAGACCCTTTACTTATAACAAAAAGAGAATTTATATAGAGAATTCTTCACTCTGTATCACTTGAGATTAAAAAGTTCAATGTCACCTAAAAAAATTTGAAACACTAAGTGCAAGGTTTGTGTCCCATAAATTTTTCCCTAAAAAATGAGAAATAACTTTCATCGGATATTTGATGGTAAAAGTATGCTCATCAAATATTCGAAAACCATCAAGATTTAAAAATATATATATATATATATATATATATAAAACGTCAAACATTCAATAAGAAAATAAATTTCATTGGATATTCGATGATAAAATTTTCCTTCTTTATATTGTCATCCATGACTCCTTGCGCTTCCCATACAACCCTTGCCATGAACCAAAATTGGTCTAAATCTTTGTTCCCTACTCGCTTAAATACCAGCAATTTTATCGCGCTCACCATATTGAAATGTGGTGGTGGCGTAGGTGGAGTGGGCGGAGATGGAGGTGGTGAAGGTGAGACTGGTGGTTATGTAGGTGGAGGTGGTAGGCATAGAATTCGTTTCCTTATTAGACTGACTACGCTTCTCAGAGAAACTTTTGCGAGCTCTTCCTCGATTCCGCACCGAGGCGAAATCGAGGGGCTATTTTCTATCTTTACGCTACCTTCGTTTCTATAGATCCTCCCACTTCGCGTAGCCCCAAACATCAATTTATTCGCATAACCTATTTTTCACACAATAACATCTTAATCCAAGTGTTCAAAGATTTAATGTGCTTACCTTGCGGTCCTTTGAGGAAGTGTCATTCCGCCTCGCTTTAGCTTACTGTCGTGTCTATCGCAAACTCAGTGATAAACCCCCTATAATTCGATCGAGCCAACTGTCGACAGTGCACGCGATCTTATCTTCCGATGCTTCTAGTCTATGCACTAATTATGGAGTCAACACAATTGGTTTGTTGAGCCTACACCTTCCGTGACTATCTGCTAGCTTTGTGATCCACTCATACAACTCAGAGGGAAAGGATGCAAAGAAAATTTCATGGATTTTCGTATATAAGTAGTGCTCCAACCACTATTCCTTTGATACTCATGGATTCCTATTTTGCTGCGTCGCGAACTTGTGAACCTTTCTGTCTAGCCACCCTTCAATTTATTTCTTCATTGGATTCCAGTGACATGACATTAGACATCCCTTATGTAGATTGCAGTCCTGGCAATGGAACCATTTGTTGGCTTGTTGGGGCCTGACCTAGGTTCGGAGATGATTTAGCTAAACAAATCCTAGTACTACTGGCCCTTTCGACAACAGTCTACGGAGCACGGACTGAGGTCTCACTCGAAGTAGTGTGGGAGAGTGCTAGAAACAGGTTTCCACACCCTCGGGATGTCTGATGGGTTCCAAGTGGTCCACAGTTTGACCTTGAGCACACATTGATATGCGCACTTGTAAGTACCTCGCAACCTAGGGTGCTTCCTTCGCGTAGCCCTACTTGGGGGCTGAGCAGTGTTATTACCCAAATCCTCACTAGTAACTTGATATTAATGGATTAACTTAGCTTATCTGTATGATTTCAATTATACTTAACAATATTCACCATTCATACAAATGCGCAGAGTAAATAAACATTATAATAGGTAATAACACAAGAACAGATACACGGAATTTAGATAAAACTTCTCTTTATAATTCTTCTTCCTTGGTGATAGACTTGACTCTGCCCTACACACTTAGCTGCAGGGTTCCGCGCACTCATCTAGGGACTCTACTAGGCCTCTGTGCACTCAGCTGCAGAGCCTCTTCCTACTACTACAACCCAAGATACTTAGACTTTTCCTCTATGCTTCGCTATGTTTCAGACTCCATCTGTTAGTTAACTCCTTAGTTACTTTATAGCTTAGAGCCTCACTCTATTTATACAATGCCGACACTACATTCAAAACTTATGGCGGACAACCCTATGACTCTTAGCATACAATTCACGCTCTGCACCCACAATTCGCGGAGTCTTTACGACAATAACAACTCAAAAATTGGGCTTTGAGCCCCAAACCATGCAGTGGGGTGATTCCATGCCCAACAAGAGACATGTCTTATAATAGAGCCGAATTGTGTTTAATTTTAGCTGACTTGTCTTGAACCTGACTTGTGCATCAATTTTAATATTTATTTAAATTTGTTTTAGTGAAAGGGTATGTATGTACAGGGGAAAACTTGATTAGAAGGTAAGTAAACTCAGATAATTTATGAAAAGGATCTTCTAAGTCTTAAAATCATTAATGGCATTTCTTGTATTATATTCTTCACCTTCAATGCCATAGTTTATTTTTGAGGGTTTTTTCATTATGGAATATGGCATTCTCTTGGACAAAAGGCATGCAATTTCATAGGATTGCATCTATATCTTCCTTGTAAGTCATAGTTTATATTCACAAAATATACAAATTCAATGAAGACATATGATTGATGTATTGTAGTTATCACAATAAACACGTTCATCTAGATCTACGACAACCTTGGGAATCTCCAAGCCCTGTGATGGTTTTCCTTGAATACTAGCTTCCACTTCTAGCTCCAGCAATTTCTCTTTTTGAATCCTACATACCATAGGGAGTGCACTACAAATTAGGAGATAATAAGAGACAATGAACCTGATTCAATTTACTCAATACAAGATCCATTTTCTTGGTCCATCAATGAAAATAATGATGACATCTCAAGAATCTCCCCCTTTGTCATTGATGATAATACTCCTGCCATTTCTCCCCCTTTATGTATTCTCTCCCCCTTTTACATCAATGGAAAATAGGGTTCTCCCCCTATTCACATATTCTACATATGACTTGCCAACTACTCCCCCCAGTCTCTATTATCTCTTTTTACAAATATCCACTACTACACATGGGATGAAATTCCGATGGTGGAATCTGAAAAAATCTATAAAATAAAAAAAATGTTGGAAGTTGAATGAAATTTTTTCTTTTTCTTTTAAATCCCGACAGTTTCTGAATATCCGATGGGAGTTATTTTATCGTCGAATATCCGATGAAATTTATTTTCTTATTGAATAAAACGTCAAACATTCAATAAGAAAATAAATTTCATCGGATATTCGACGATAAAATAACTCCCATCGGATATTCGGAAACCGTCGGGATTTAAAAGAAAAAGAAAAAATTTCATTCAACTTCCAACATTTTTTTTATTTTATACATTTTTTTAGATTCCACCATCGGAATTTCATCCCATGTGTAGTAGTGGATATTTGTAAAAAGAGATAATAGAGACTGGGGGAGTAGTTGGCAGGTCATATGTAGAATATGTGAATAGGGGGAGAACCCTATTTTCCATTGATGTAAAAGGGGGAGAGAATACATAAAGGGGGAGAAATGGCAGGAGTATTATCATCAATGACAAAGGGGGAGATTCTTGAGATGTCATCATTATTTTCATTGATGGACCAAGAAAATGGATCTTGTATTGAGTAAATTGAATCAGGTTCATTGTCTCTTATTATCTCCTAATTTGTAGTGCACTCCCTATGGTATGTAGGATTCAAAAAGAGAAATTGTTGGAGCTAGAAGTGGAAGCTAGTATTCAAGGAAAACCATCACAGGGCTTGGAGATTCCCAAGGTTGTCGTAGATCTAGATGAACGTGTTTATTGTGATAACTACAATACATCAATCATATGTCTTCATTGAATTTGTATATTTTGTGAATATAAACTATGACTTACAAGGAAGAGATAGATGCAATCCTATGAAATTGCATGCCTTCTGTCAAAGAGAATGCCATATTCCATAATGAAAAAACCCTCAAAAATAAACTATGGCATTGAAGGTGAAGAATATAATACAAGAAATGCCATTAATGATTTTAAGACTTAGAAGATCCTTTTCATAAATTATCTGAGTTTACTTACCTTCTAATCAAGTTTTTCCCTGTACATACATACCCTTTCACTAAAACAAATTTAAATAAATATTAAAATTGATGCACAAGTCAGGTTCAAGACAAGTCAGCTAAAATTAAACACAATTCGGCTCTATTATAAGACATGTCTCTTGTTGGGCATGGAATCACCCCACTGCATGGTTTGGGGCTCAAAGCCCAATTTTTGAGTTGTTATTGTCGTAAAGACTCCGCGAATTGTGGGTGCAGAGCGTGAATTGTATGTTAAGAGTCATAAGGTTGTCCGCCCTAAGTTTTGAATGTAGTGTCGGCATTATATAAATAGAGTGAGGCTCTAAGCTATAAAGTAACTAAGGAGTTAACTAACAGATGGAGTCTGAAACATAGCGAAGCATAGAGGAAAAGTCTAAGTATCTTGGGTTGTAGTAGTAGGAAGAGGCTCTGCAGCTGAGTGCACAAAGGCCTAGTAGAGTCCCTAGATGAGTGCGCGGAACCCTGCAGCTAAGTGTGTAGGGCAGAGTCAAGTCTATCACCAAGGAAGAAGAATGACAAAAGAGAAGTTTTATCTAAATTTCGTGTATCTGTTCTTGTGTTATTACCTATTATATTGTTTATTTACTCTGCGCATTTGTATGAATGGTGAATATTGTTAAGTATAATTGAAATCATACAGATAAGCTACGTTAATCCATTAATATCAAGTTACTAGTGAGGATTTGGGTAATAACACTGCTCAACCCCCAAGTAGGGCTACGCGAAGGAAGCACCCTAGGCTACGAGGTACTTACAAGTGCGCATATCAATGTGTGCTCAAGGTCAAACTGTGGACCACTTGGAACCCATCAGACATCCCGAGGGTGTGGAAACCTGTTTCTAGCACCCTCCCACACTACTTCGAGTGAGACCTCAGTCCGTGCTCCGTAGACTGTTGTCGAAAGGGCCAGTAGTACCAGGATTTGTTTAGCTAAATCATCTCTGAACCTAGGTCAGGCCCCAACAAGCCAACAAATGGTTCCATTGCCAGGACCGCAATCTACATAAGGGATGTCTAATATCATGTCACTGGAATCCAATGAAGAAATAAATTGAAGGGTGGCTAGAAAGAAAGGTTCACAAGTTCGCGACGCAGCAAAATAGGAATCCATGAGTATCAAAGGAATAGTGGTTGGAGCACTACTTATATACGAAAATCCGTGAAATTTTCTTTGCATCCTTTCCCTCTGAGTTGTATGAGTGGATCGCAAAGCTAGCAGATAGTCACGGAAGGTGTAGGCTCAACAAACCAATTGTGTTGACTCCATAATTAGTGCGTAGACTAGAAGCATCGGAAGATAAGATCACGTGCACTGTCGACAGTTGGCTCGATTGAATTATAGGGGGTTTATCACTGAGTTTGCGGTAGACACGACAGTAAGCTAAAGCGAGGCGAAATGACACTTCCTCAAAGGACCGCAAGGTAAGTACATTAAATCTTTGAACACTTGGATTAAGATGTTATTGTGTGAAAAACAGGTTATGCGAATAAATTGATGTTTGGGGCTACGCGAAGTGGGAGGATCTATAGAAACGAAGGTAGCGTAGAGATAGAAAATAGCCCCTCGATTTTGCCTCGGTGCGGAATCGAGGAAGAGCTCGCAAAAGTTTCTCTGAGAAGCGCGGTCAGTCTAATAAGGAAACGAATTCTATGCCTACCACCTCCACCTACATAGCCACCAGTCTCACCTTCACCAACTCCATCTCCGCCCACTCCACCTACGCCACCACCACATTTCAATATGGTGAGCGCGATAAAATTGCTGGTATTTAAGCGAGTAGGGAACGAAGATTCAGACCAATTTTGGTTCATGGAAAGGGTTGTATGGGAAGTGCAAGGAGTCATGGATGACAATATAAATATGGAAAATTTGGTGAGCACATTGTAGGATCACGCACTGACATGGTACATTAAGCATACTAATGACCATCAAAACGTGGGAATGGCAGATATTCAAGCCGCGCTGAACAGGGAATTTAGCAAGCCAAAGTCGGAGACCCAACAGAAGTTATCCACCCAGACCAAAGCATTGGAGATTGAAATGAGACTACACAAGACCCCAATACAAGATCCTAGCTTGGCATTCCAACAAATCCAAACACAACTGCAAAATTTGTGTCTCAAAATGCAGAGTTTTAAATAGGATAGGACAACTCGGCTAGATGCGCGCGAGGAGATATGGTGCATAAAATGCAAAGGCTAGGGGCATGACAAGGACCATTGTCCAGTCTTCGTGAATTATTTGGTGGGAGGAGGGTCGATGCCATTAAGACCATAGGCACAAGCAGGACCGAGCGAGGCGCCTGAATTATGGTGCGCGATTTGTCAAATTAGAGGAAAACACACTATGGATAATTGTCATCTATTGCAGAAGTATATGCAGACGTCACAGCAATTGTTCTATAATTTTTGCAAGTCAATAGGCCATGATGAGTGCACTTGCAGAAGTTACAAGCTAATGATGGATTGGACTCCTACCTACAGAGTGCAAGTCGAAACACGAGCCCTCGACCCAAATGTGGGAATGGCACGCACTAGATTTCAGGGGCGCGGACGAGGTCGAGGTGGAATGGGACCAGGAAGGGGTCGCAAACAACTAATTTGTTACAAATACAGAGGGTCAGGGAACTATGCTCGCGATTGTACGAATCCAACAATAACATCATGTTTATACTGTACTCAGTTTGATCATGAGGTAGAGGACTACCCTACACTAATTGCAAGGTTGCGCGATAAAAGGGTACTCTAGCCTCCCCCAACTTAGAGTTTGCAAATGATGAGGTTTGAGCTCCACGAAGAGGACCTGAATGTAAACATAGTGCTTAGAAGCGGTATCACGACAGGAGATGTGTTTCCAGGAAAACTAGTGTCTTTTTGATCTGCTAGCCCCACTAAGATTGGTAGCTATCTTAGAAGCAAACAATCAAAGCACTTTGCGATTTCCTTTATGTATGATAGATAAGGGAGAAGCAAAGGGACCAACCTGGATCTTCCGCTTGACTCCTTGCTTGATTTCCCTCTCCCTTGATAGAGCTTGCAACTCCTCTCCTACTTGCCCTGCTTAGAGAATACCTGTAGAGACAAAGTAACAAAACACCATCAAAGCATCTCAATTTATAATATCATAAACAATGCAGAATCAGAAATACATTGATCATATAATTGCATTCACAAATAACAAGATTCACAAATACACGATTGTATGGAGGAAAACTCAAACAAATTTATTAATAATAGAAGAGAGGATTACAACCCAGCTGTCTAATCCAGCAACAAAGCCCTCTTCACCACATGAAAAGTAAGATCACCCAACAATACAATTTTCTCCCTCAAAGACAATCTAACAGCACTTCATTACAAATTACAAAGTTCCAACCTCTAAATCTCTTAGATGAGGGATCCATATATAGATGTCTACAAGGGTGTGAGTCAGCTCTGGGTTTTTGATTAGTGTCATTCCACTGATAGTTCTTGGTTCCACTTGGAGATTTCATTGATCTCTTACTCATCCCTGGGCAAATTCAGAGAGGCAAGTGTCATAGGAGAAGTTTCTAGAAGATTCCATGAGCACCCACTTAGCAAACTGTCTCAGCCATTTGTCCATTCTCACTCATCGCACCCTAAAGAAGGCCTCTTCAGTATGCATCGCACTTAGCTAGTGTAGGAGCCAGTATGCATCGCACCTTGACAGTGGAGCAGTCAGTATGGTCTAGTTTTGGCCAGTTCTGAGTGATTTTTCAGGTGGAACTTCTGGGAAATGATGTAATTAGTTGACCATGATCCTTTAGGGTATGAAACAACACTTTTAGGGGTTAAAGAGCCCTTGGTTTATCGACATATGTGATTGGGGTTGGAGTTCCCAAATATGTCTATAACAGTTGCCCCCTAAAGCATGATGTCATAAATCTTTTGATGTCGGGTGAAATGATTTATCATGAGGATCCGAGGAATTCGAACTGGAAGGTGACTTGTATAAGATACAATACAATAGATCATCATCATATTATTTTCATGACCTAGCTAAGGTAGGCATTCCCATGCTCATCTTTATAAATTCATTTTCATGTAAATAGAACAGATAATCATCTGTAGTTGCAGACTGGCGATTCTTCATATGAAGGGTCATCATCCCTCGCTTGCATGACCATCTATGTAGCTTCTGTGTACATTTGACGTCTTTATATTCCTGAATATATCGTAGCCCAAATGGATGAAACTAGATCCGGGGTCTTCAAACTCATTCAATCTTCGTCCGATGTACAAGTCGATCCATGTGAAAAGATGTTCTGAAGTCAAACATGGAAAGACATCACCTGATTACCAGCCAATGACGTAAGCTCTTAACATGCGCGAGTGGAATCATCAATAATGATAATGACCCTCAAGGTACTACAATACACTTCACGTGGTGTGAATATATGATCCGATGTTGAACACCACGTAAAATATTTTGATCGAAGGCTATTGATGTAAACCTGTCGCTGGAAGTGAGAAACTTGCCATTGAGGCATGCAAGCTTCAAAGTACTGAAAGGGTTGTTTCTAAGTCAACTTCTTGGATAATGAGCTGATGTCGACAAGAAGTGAGCCATCATAGGAGGGCCTTGATGTATCCTACATCTACGACATGAAATGAAGCAAATGTTTTTTTGGAGGTGAAAATGATCTGATGATACAAGTTTTAGGAATGGAAATCATGAAAAATGGAGGGTGAAGGTATTGCAGTGGATGAGGCATTAGCTAGATGGCGAATTCTCTGAATGAATTCTCTTGAACATATCAGCGACACTGAGATGGATTGGTAGCGTTAACCCCAAAATATGGATGGTATGGAGGACCAATGGTGATACGACTGGTGAACGGAATAACCCAACCCAACTCAATCATGGTGATGGAGTGAAAGTGTCATGTTCAAGAGCAACCTGCTATCAATAAAATTCTTCAAGTTTTCTTCCCTTTTTCCCCAATCATTGTTGACCAGTACCTCTTTATTTTTGTCAAGCTTGAGGAGGATAACATATGCTTGTTCTATAATCTGCCCTCCATCCAAACATGTCGCTATGTTTTAGTGAGCCTAGCAACAGTGAAACTCGTTCTTGTCTAGATGGAGAAGTTTGTCGCTATTGTTTTAATGAGTTTAACGACAAAGACAACTCGGTCCTTTTCACGTTTAGAGAGTTTGAAAAAGGACGAAAAGGAAACTCCAGTAGTTCTTTTTCGTATCATAATCCCTTGAGTCTGAAAAAGATTAAAATAATACAAAAGGGATGACTTTTCCGATCACTTCAGCGAGCCGAAAAAGACAAGTGCTCGATCTTTTTGTGGGATAATCCCTCAGGTCCATAAAGATTAAAATACAAAAGGGATGGCGCTTCCCCTTTCTTTAACGAGTTGGAAAGGCCAATAGCTCGACAATCCTTTCATATTTAATGAGTCTAAAAAGAGTTTAAAAGAGACTCGTTTTTTTAGAAATGAGTGGTGTTTTCGGGTAGCAATTGGTTCCAGGTAAGTTTGGAACTTCTCAAAACATGGTAGTGTGAAGAGGATGGTTAACAGAACCACTCATCGCAGTTTTTCCTCAAAAGGGTAAACAATCAAGTGGAAGCGTATGATCGGCCAAAAGAATGGAGGTGATGGTAGAACACAACCAAGGCTCAAAAGGCTGATAGCATGGCAATCACAGAGGTCATTTATTGAAGGCGGGTTTATTTTTTAATGAGCTTGACCTTGCGTTAACATATGCTCAGTAGCGGGTTTATTTTTTAACGAGCTTGAACCTTGCGGAAACATTGCTCATTTTGTGGTCAAAATGTTTAATTCACCATTTAGCACATCATATTATTTCATTGGTCGTTCAACTTGCTCAATCACTCCATCAAACTGATTAGAAATACATATATATGTACAAAAAATGAGTTAAAACTAACATTTTTCCTCAAGTATGTGAATAGTAATCATAAAAGTAGTTTTACTTCTCTTTTTTACCATTTCATTTCAAATTTGCGACTTTGGAGTTATGGATTGGTTTTCCCCCTCAAATTTCACCAGCTGATTTTTGGAGATTCAGTGGATTATTCTTCGCACTGTCTGGACCAAATACGAGCTAACCCTGAGCTCTTCATTTTCATTCCATCCTCCTTTGATTTTGAGCAAGTTTTTCCCTTCTTCTGCGCCCCTGGGGTTTGAAGAACTCGTTCTCCATCCATCACACCTATCCTGCATCAAAATGTGCGATGCATAATGAGTTGGACACTGGCCAATCAGTATGCATCTCACCTTGATCACAGGCAGGGTGCGATGGGCGCAGAAGGGAAACTTTACACAGTGATTTTTCATGAAATTTTTGCTTATTTTTGCTCAAATTTGGATCCTAATTCATCTTTTTTCTGTGTCTTAGATATTTGTTGGATCAAGATGGTCATCACATGGTGTGAACATGAACATGAAGAAGAGGACATGATTACCTTACACGACCAAGGCACAGTTACTGCATTACGAAACTGTGGCTTGCTCAAATTCTTTTGTATATCTAACATGAGGCAACAAATTAGTTGTTGCAATATTTTTTCGATGCTTGGGATCCAATCAACCAGGTATTCCAGATCAGAGGCAAATCCATTCCATTGACAGTCAAGGATATCTACTTTCTGACATGGTTATCGAGGCATGGCGCTCCTCTTTCACTATCAGGATCCGCTCGTGGGGGCGAATCTGCGAGAGATTATATACGCTAGTTCTGTAGAGATGGATCTCACCCCAGCAAATATGGCAAGATCAATATCTGGGATGTCACTGATCGGTCTTTGAGGACCATTTTATTCACCTTTGCTAGATTGGCTGGTAGCATGGCTCTTCATTTTGCAAACAGATCTTATATGTAGTATGCCCTGGAATGCCTGGAACCAAAGGTATTCAACTGGTGTGAAGCGGTACTTCCGGTCATAAAAGAGTAGCTCTCCAAGGTAAATAATGGGAGGTCCAAGAATTTTGGTTACGGTTCCATCTTGACTGCTTTTTCCTTGGAGAGGATTCCACTGATGCAGCCTCAATACATTTCACTAGGATTGCCAGCATCAAGGGAACCACAGATGCAGAGATGGGTTGATCTCATGGTCAGACATGCTGGTCAGTCACAAATTTCTTTCTCTAATGCCTTCTTTGATTGGTTCAATTATCAGGAGATGGTCTTCGCGAAGCATCCATACATTGGGATGGATTTCCAAGGCTACTCGGATTTGGAGTTACCGGCTGGCAAGCAATGGAGTGCTATTGGTAAAATGCTTTGACCATATCTTTTTTTATCAGTTTTATAATGTTTTTATGTTTTTAAATGTTACCAAGACGAATCAAACTCATATGTGTGTGCAGATATTGGGCCAGTGCGACCGGCGGCACGCCCATGGGCGGCAGCTGATGCTCCAGCAGGAGAGGCTATAGGGAGGGCCATCCTTCGTGATCTAGACACAGCAGAGACCCTGGTAGTGTTGTAGGATCAGGTCGAGGGCCTCACTCTTGGTATTCAAGATGTGAGGACCGACGCGTTACCCCTGAGGTTATAGCGCCATATTACTAGCGTGCTGAGTCAATGGACTAGGCTCTTGCATATAATTGCATAGGTAGTGACATGCTATCACCAGCACCATTAGTCTATGGGTGCTTTTCTGCATTCATTTTTTAGTTTATTGGTCATATGACCAGCTTTGTCTTGGACACAAAACAATTTTTAAAACTATAAATAGTTATATATTTTTAATTTTCGGAGTTTTATTTTGGTTAAGTTATGCAATCCTGATGCAAATGTTAATGTGAAATGCTTTTCTTTACAAATGTTGCAAATGTCTATATAACACATAATTTTCTAATGAATCAGTTAATGTGTTTAAGTTTATGGAAATGTGTTGATATTGAATGGAATCAAATTGTCTTTCCAAAATCCTGACTCTTAGGAACATATGATAAATAGCTAGGTTTCAAATGGAATAGACGCCCGTAAGCTGTAGAATGACGAGCTGTGAATCTAGCCTAACAACAAGTTGGCATATTCCATGTGAAATGGCATCATAGAGAAGCTCAATCAATGCACTATACTCAGCAATGTTTTTCGTTGATCGACCAATATATATGCCTCTAAAACTCACTAACTCACTGCTTGGAGCGAAAATGGCCCAGGCTGCAAAAGATAGGTTCCGTGTACTACGACTAGCTCTGTTAGCATACCCAACAAATGATTCCAAAAGGTCTGACATCTGCAACAAATGCAAAGTGGATTACCTAACCAAAATGACAACTCTTGACAAAAACAAAAATGTAACAAAAGCATATCTATAACGAGATTACTACACTTAATCAAGCATAGTAATGCTTAAGATACAACCCATTTTGGGGTTGTAACAGTGGAATCCCATCATAATCTACCAGCTTGTAGGATCCTTTTGCTAATACTTGTTTAACAATGTAGGGCCCCATCCATAATGGTTCGAACCTACCTGCTCCCAATTTGTCGAAGTTCTGATTGTAAAGCAAGACCAGGTCACCTTCTGAGAAGACACAAGGCTTGAAATTTTTGTCAAATCGTGCCTTGACACATTGCTTATGAACTTCTTTAGCCAACGCAGCATCACGACAGGTTTCATCCAAGTGGATTAGTTCCAAGAAACGAGCCTCTTCCTCCGAAGTTTCGGGAAGTAAATCGATTGAAGATTGAGAGATGAAATTTTGCACTGAATGGGTAAGACAGCTTCCAGACCATACACCAACTGAAAGGGTGTAAATTCAGTTTCATTTCTCAACGATGTCCTATATGCCCACAAATCTGAGTACAGGATTAAATGAAAATTCCATTTGTGGACTCCAATCATTCTCTGCCGCATGCGCTTCAAGACATTGTTGATTGCTTCAAATTGTCCGTTAGCCTGCGGATATGGAGTAGAACTATCGTGGGACAGTCCTAATTTGGCATTCAATTCAACCATCATGTGATTGCAAAAATGTGATCCATGATCTGTGACGATAGCCTGTGGAACACCAAATCTAGAGACTACATGATTGAAAAAGAAAAGAGCAGCCATTTTGTCGTTGTTATTTAATGTAGGCATCGCCTCAGCCCATTTTGTAAAATAGTCAATAGCGACTATGATATACCCATGCCCCCTAGCCAAGACGGGGTTACATGTCATGAAATCTATGCCCAATTTAGTGAATTGCCCAACAGCAACTACTGGATGCAACGATGTAGGTGGTAATTTGGTTTTGTGGTCAAAAATCTGACAAGCATGGAAACTTCTAACGGCGATTATGCAATCTTTGAATATAGTAGGCCAGAAATAACCAGCTCATAAGATCTTTTGTGTAGTAGCGTAACCAGATAAATGTCCCCCACATGCACCTGAATGACAGTCATTCAAGACGTTTTCGGCCTCCTCTTGCATGAGGCACCTTCGCAGAACTGTATCGACACCACGAGCGTAAAGTGTATCACTGACGATCATGTAGTCTTTGGCTTGGTATCGAATACGCCGTTGTTCAAAGAGAGAGGTGTTAGGCCTAAAGGTTTGGGTTTGGAGATAGACCAATATATATCTATACCACAAATCACTTGATGATATCAAAAATAGAGTTTCATCCACGATTGATGCTTTAGATGTTAAATCGTTGGACGATGATGGGAGGTCACAAAGTAACTCTGCGAAGACTAGAGATTTCTTTGATTTGGATTTGGTGAATTCCAGATCAAACTCTTGCAAAATGGCTATCCATTTGGAATATTTTCCCCCTATTCATTGACATGATAGAATTTAGGTCATAGGGTTGCAATCTAATAAAATGGTAGTTTTGCGAAAGAGTATATAGTGTTGAAATCTCTGTACAGCTTGAATGGTTGCTAAGGCCAGCTTTTCAACATACGAGTGCTTGCTTTCTGTATCATTTAAGTTGTGGCTTAAATAATACATAGTATGTTCTATTCCATTGTCTTCTTGTACTAAAACCATGGCGATGGTTGTATTTGTAGAGGCGAGATACAGGTTAAAGTCTTTTTGATAGTCAGGAGCATACATTAATGATGCTTTTACTAGGGAATCTTTTAAAGCATCAAAGGAAGCTTCTACAACCTGATCCTAGTTGAAGGGTACTTCTTTTTTCAAAAGACGTGTATAACATTTAGCAAGTTCGGTGTAATTTGGAATGAACCTCCTTAGAAATTTTGTTTTCCCTTGGAGTTTCTGAATCTGAAGAAAATTTGAAGGTGGAGGCATGTCGATGATTGCTTGAACCTTACATGGGTCGAGTCAAATTCTATCCTTAGAAACCACGAAACCAAGTAATCGAACAGAACCAACACAAAACACACACTTGTGTGGATTGAGTCGTATCTTGTAGTGTCAGCAACGTAGAAATATAGCTCTCAAATGCTGCAGATGATCAGTACGCTTTCACGAATGAGTCGGTAGATCGTCGAGATGTGGTTGAACGATGTGCTTGATGTCATGGAAAGCATAGTTCATTTCCCTCTGAAAGGTTGCCCCTGCATTCTTCAAACCGAAAGGTAGTTTACGGTACGCGAATGTGCCCCATGGACATATAAATGCAGTCTTTGACTAGTCCTATGGGCGGATATTGATTTGATTGTATCCGGAAAATCCATCCATGAATGAAAATATTTCGAATCCAGCACATTCATCAATTATCTGGTCGATGAAGGGTTTAGGGTAGTTGTCTTTTGGACAAGCTTGATTTACATCCTTATAATCGATGCACACTCTAATCATTCCTTGCTTTTTCATCACAAGAACAATATTAGATACCCAATCAGTGAGAGGAATATGGTAAATGAAACCAGCATGTAAAAGTTTTTCAACTTCCACCTTAATGGCAGTGGCTTTCTTTGGGTGAACCAGTCGAAGTCATTGTCGTACTGGTTTGACATCTTGATACATCTTGATTCCATGTTCAATGATGCTCAAGTCAATGCCTGGCATTTCTTCATATGACCATGCAAAGACATCTCTAAATTTGTGAAAGAGAGCGCAATATATTTCCAGTCCTGAAGGAGAACAAGATTTGCCAACATGAATATTCTCTACAACATTAGGTTTGGTTGAGATATTAATGGTAATAGTTTCTTCATTATTGGACAGATTTTGCACAGAATCCACCATATTATAGTATTTGATAGAAAATCAAAAATTGAAGGATGATTAAGGTCGCTAGAATAATCTTCGTTGTTATCTTGAAGGTGGGAACGATGGTGGTAATCTTCCCATGGTGCCTCTCCTATCATCATCGACTAAATGATTCCTTCGTCTGTAGAATGTATATGAGACCAATGATTGGAAGAGGTGCCATACTCTAGAGACCTATCTATCTAAACACTTGTTGAGTGTTGATTTGGGTTCGCTTCCCAGGCCCAGAAAATTAATTGCTACAAAGATTCTATGGGGCTTGGGGGCAGCACCTGGCGATGATCCATACTATCAAAATCGTCAGAGTTCTTATTAATCTTTGATGATATAGAAGATATCATATGACAGGTTTCCACTATGGCCACTTCTGCTAGATTACATGGAGGTGGGAGGGCAAAAGTACCCATCAAGGATGGGTCTTTTAGGAGACCTACTCCGACTTTTTGAAGTGATTGAGAGCTTCCATGGATCAATGGAATGCTTCCAATAGCTTGTGAACTGTTGGGGAAAAAGGTTAGTTGGTCAACGATTGTAATTCCGCCATGGAAGGGAAATGCAATCTTTCTAAAATACGTTGACACAACAGCAGCCATAGCATAAATCTAGGGCCTTCTCAGTAAGATATTGTAGTCAAGGTTTCCATCAATTACCTCGACTTCAATTTCTACTATCCTGCCCCCCAGTTCAATGTGCAAGTTACTTAACATCCCATATGGCGTGTATGTTCTTCCATCGAATGCTTTTAGTGTCATTGATGATCATGACAAGGGTGGTGAGCGTAACGTTTTCCAGCAACTCATTGACATAATACAAGTAAATGCCCCCTCATCAATGATTGTTCAATGAACAGTTTTATTGAGGGTTTTTACCTGTATAAGGAAAGTGAGTTGAGCCAGTAACTAAGGTTCGTATCCTTTATGTTTAAAGGCCACAAGATTGGAATCTGCTGGATTAATCCCACCTATTGCTGATAACAAAGCCTGCTTTTGGGAGGGGCAATTCTGTAGTACTTCAAGTGTCGACATAGCGAATGGTGATTGGGCCAGATCCTTCACTATATTATAATTCTGTGTTACTCGGGCATGAGGATTAAATGTCGATTTATGTATTACTCCCTTTGGCAGCTTTATAGTTAATTCAGGAATGGTGGGTGTAACAACTTCTGATGAAGTCATTGTCGAACTACTAGGTTGATCTGTAGCCTTATTGTTCGACGACTGTGGATTTCCATAATCTTTATTCCTTGTCAATATCAAAGCATCATTTTGTCTTTTTGAGATGGATAACATAAGCACTTGGAATGGGGAAGCATGTGATCCAGACTTAAACAGGAATGCAACAAATTACAGAGATAACCATATACACAAAGATGCAGCGGAAATAATACTTCATTTCATTAATGGAAAATACTGAAATAAGCTTACAACCAGCTAGGGCAATGGTGGCTTATCTATGAGAAGAGATGTGGTAGTTGCACGCCTCTGAACTGTGTTACAATGAGGCTCGAAGGCCTATTTATTGTTGAAAAATAATGGAAAACCCGTAACATCCCAAAACCTAACCCGAGAAGATGAAACACCAAATTGTGGGCCCTATTTGGGTAAATTGGTACATCAATTTCCCAGGGTCGTAACTTTGGCATACGATCTCCGTTTGACGCATACAATAGCTCGTTAGAAAGATCTATCCGAGAACTACCACTTTGGGAAGGGAAACATCAATCCATGGACCCATGTTGCCCCCATATTTCCCAAAAAACATCGTTTATTGCCTCAAAACGGCTCCGGAAGTTCAGGACCCAAAAAACTGCTAAAAATATTAAACTGTGCTACAATTTAGAAAACTGAAAGAGACAATTGTGGGGTCCAAATTGGATAGGTGGGTGGCCACCAACATCCACCTGGATCATTCCTCCCCCCTTAGGAAGCAATGGTCCCCATTGCGTTGAGTTCCTCCCTAATATGAGGAAGCTTCTGTTAAGTTGGGTCTCTGGTGAGTTGTTCTGCAATCTCTGATGTGTCCAGATATGGTGGGAAGCATGGTCGACGATGGTTCACATTGAACACTCGGTGCAGGCAAAGGAATGGAGGAATGTTGTGCTTCAAAGCATTGTTTCTCGTAGCCTTGATACTGGTATGAGGACCATGTCGAAGTGATCTGAGTTTCTGATGGGCTCTTGTCAGGCGTTCTTTCTACAGATGTAACCAAACTTTGTCGCCCACATGAAACTTGTGTGGTACCCCTGTGGGTGAGGAGAAGTTGTTCTTGTGTTATGTCATGACCGTATCCCTTTGTTGTTGCTGCTTCATGGAGGAACCCTTCGCGAGGGTCATGGATGTAGCAACGGTCTTCTCCTTACTTTGGGAGCGAACCAGACAGATGAATTTCCTAGTCTGGGAAATAAGCTTTTTTCCTTTCTTAGCAGTGATCAAAGAGGTGGTGGTATGTGGGGTGTTGAACTGGTAAATCCCCTCTGCAGACAGAGGCGATCCCACTAGCCCAACACGGGTCTAGCAAAAATCACACAATGCTAACACGCAGGTTCCTAATTACATAAATCAGAGATCGATCATGATGGTCTACCTGGATTCCAACGCTAGTAGTTGTAGAAGAATCGCCGCTCCCGTTCCTTTGCTCCGGCTGGTCACAATCCTCACAATATTCGTGAATGGACACCTGCACATGCAAAGAACGATACAAGCACAAGCATAAAATCCAGTATATGCAATTATATATCGGTCAGAAAAGATATAACTCAATTGCCATGATAATAACACATGAGTGGAACCATAATGATAGTCGTCTATTAATGAGTAAAAACAGAGAAAGATTACAACCAAAGGTTCTGACATTGAACCTCCTCTGATTGGGCAAGCAGCTAAATACGCCTTGCAAAGTGACCTCTTCTCTCTCAATATTTTGGCAGCATAACCTCTCTATACTTCACAATTCTCACTATCACTCCAGCATTACTTCAGCACTCACAATAGCTCTAGAAAAACTAGTTGGTTTAATGCAGGGGGACAGTCATTTATAGATGGAGGAGGAAGGAGTATGCATTGTATCAAGACGCCTACTGAAGATTAGTATTATCCCTGAATAGCCACTGAACTTAGTTGTCATGGATAAAAAAATGACACTCGACCACTTCCATGAGGATTTTTCCCTCAGAGAACTCCATGAGCAAAGAGGAAAAAACATATGAGTGCGCGCTGGCTAAAAATCATAACCAAACATAGGTGGCGCGGGCTTTGCTCTATGACAAAGCGTTAATGGGCACGCCTCCTTTTAAGGAACTGAGTCATTGGCGCGGGCAAGACACTGTGAACCCGCGCTAATGGAAAAAGGGTACTTTTTAGGGATAATCTGCAAAAGGTGTCTTCAAGGAATATGATATTCATACTTAGGGGAATACAATGCAAGTGTTTTTTGGTTTTGTCACTGGTCACAGGTCCATAAATGTGTCCTCCAATGTACGAAAGCAAGGGTAACAGGGATGGTGACCAACGGTGACAAATTACTGTGTAACAGATGCCCCCTAAAGCATGAGCCCCGAGAGAGAGAGAGGGGTGAAGTGCTTTACAAGAACATATATAGCTGCTGCCGAGAATCTGCTTTGAGAGATACAATTTGATAGTTCAGATACATGATATATGTGGCATGGTCACAGCCATCCATAAGAGAGTACATGATATTTAGATCCGTAGTATGGACGCAGCCATCTGGTTAGGATCAATGAAGTGACTCAGGTATGGTCGCAGCCATCCAGTGAATGAGTCATGTATCAAAATCACGCCTGGATTACAACAGACACAATCCAGGGTCTTGCGCTCCACCTCGACCCGAACATAAGTACAAGTTCAAGCATGTGAACATGTGAGCTGAAGTCGAACATGCATGAACATCGTCTGATTACCAGCCAATGATGAAAGCTGTTAACAGACGCGAGAGGTACCACCAATAATGACAATGGCCCTCAAGGTACTATAGGTACAATCTACGGCATGTGAATGAATGAGCCGATGTTGAACACCCGTAGAGTTATCCGATCAGAGGCCAATGATGAAAACCTCGTGTCGAACACGAAGAACCTACCATTAAGGCATGTAGGCTCCAAGGTACCGGAAGGAAGTCTCTAGGTCACTTGCCTGGATAATGAGCTGAAGTCGACAGGAAGTGATCTTCGTCGAAGGTGGGCCATAATGTTTCCCACATCATCGACACAAGACGGGAAGAGACAATGTTGTGAATTTAAGATTTATGAACTATCAGACAGAGGTGGTTTCTTTCAGAGGTCAACTTCTCTTGAACATACCGGCGGCACGACAGTGGAGTTGGCAGTATTTGACATCAATGGATCAAAGGTCATGATGACGAGGCAATGAGCAGATGAGAGGTCAAATAGGATTACCCAAACCCACGGAGGCAAGTGAAAAAACAAGATGAGATATCCCCACCCCGACACAAAGCAGAGAAGTGCCATGTTCAAGAGCGACATACTGCCGACATGACAATGATTATGGTTCCAAAATTTCTTTTTCCCCCACCATTTCTAGCGAGTACCCCAATTATTTTTAACAAGCTTGATGGGGATAGCATATGCTTGTAGTATAAGTTCGACCTTCGGTCAAATCCAACCTAGTAACAGTTTAACGAGCCCTAGGGAGGAGAAGCTCGAGTCTCGTCATGATGATGAGTCCAATGTCGTCAGGGTTTAACGAGTCTGACACAGGTAAAACTCGGAGTCTTTTTCATGTTTAGAGAGT